>CM073771.1:83548892-83745380 GCA_037158775.1 Hetaerina titia | reverse complement strand
TTAACGTCGTATAGCGCAGACTGTTAACATACATCGGTTCTCTAACTTTGCTTGTGTACACTGAAAAGAGAACGCTCCTATTTGAAGACAATGACGGCAAGACATAAGTCATGAAATAAGCAAGGAGATGGTGCACGTATAAAATTAGAGATCACGAATACCATTTCAATCATCCGTAACACCCTTACATGAAAACTGTAATATACAAACAAATTTCACGATTTACGACCAAGGTTTCAACGAAAAGGTGACCTATTGTTCGCCACTGCAGAGAAAACAGGAAAAAATAAAATCTGTTAGAGGATTACAATCTTTGCTGAACTAATTGTCTTCTCGATAATATTTTAAAGTAGTTACATTACCAGTAGATAGATCTACATCTAAAGGAAAACAGATTAACTAGGAGAAAGTCAAAGTAGAAATACATTCTACCGAGTGTAACAAGTCTGTCCTTCATTTGGGAAATCATTGGCTTCACTTTGATAAATGGATGACGGAAACCATCGCTTTGGCAAACTTGTTGCTACATTCAAAGACTACTGTTGACATTTTTCCTGCTAATTAATTTTAAATTAGTTTACGTAAATTGTATCAATTCGCTCTTCCTCATTCAAAACGTGGTGATGAGTAAAGATGCAGGCATTCCCGATTCATCTAAAAGCTTAATTCCAAAAGCTCAAAAACCTTTCTCCCCTTGTGACGACTTCCTCTCGTGGAAGATGAGAGCGAGGGTGAACGTCTCCCGTGCGATACCACAAGAATGTTATCGGGACGTTACCTCAGCAACTCTAGCAATTTTCATATAAGCAATGAATGCCTAACTGTTCCTTCGAGGAGAACAATCGCAACATTGTGAGCGACATGATAATTGCATGTTAATGAGACTTTAAATCATGAATTGTTTGCTGGAGCGAACCATGTTTCCACTTGTTAATTTAACATCACGGCGACATTTTCCTTCTCTTCCGACTGCAACCCTTCTCTCTTTAAATATCCCTCTTTCTATTCGACTAACGAGAGGAGCACACGCTCACCCTGCCTGCACGGGTGTTCCGTAATGAATGTAGCGGTATTCGCCTATTACGCCAGAGTAATTTGAAAAATAAAACTTCTCTCCCGTCTCTTTTTTGAGGCTATAATTTTTTAACTCCCAACTCTCCCCTACTACAAACCTGCCAACTGCAGTGTGACTGCGGCGTGACATATTCCACACCCTTTAGGATCGCTGCAGTTTTCGTGACGAAAAAAATCATCCAAGGAATGATTTTTATCAAATATATTTGTCGCGTCGAAGGAGAGGGTGCAAAGGGAAAGAGTGAGAGAGAAAGTACACTCCCTTCACCCCCCTCCGAACATTATGTGTCGTTTAATTGAAAGGATTCATATTCCATTGAGCGTAAGCGTTTAATTGGAATTTACGAGTTCTAATTGAAGTCCGTTCGATAAAGTGCTTTATTTTTTTCCCCTCCCTAATTAATGCTTGCAGCCCTTCATTTTCTACTCGCTCGCCCCTTTGTACTTCAGGAGAGAAAGACAAGAGAGAAAGAGAGAGAGAGAATGAAAGCGCGTCGATGACGATCCCGTATTCCCACGACAAAGAAAAAAATAACATTTTCCGGAGGTTTCACAATTAAACAATGTGCACCGTGCTTTTTCACTCGATGAAACAATTCTTCCCATCCGTGTACACGGGTGGAGGTATGCGCCGGGGAGCGTTGTTTCATATCGCGTCACGTTCCTGCTTACGGTATTTTTTCCTCTTGATTTATTCCTAGCAGTGAGTCAGTGGTGATGATTTTAAATCCGACGTTTTGTCTTAATCGTTGCACGTGAAAAGTTGGGAACCCTGTGTCGCGCTGCGTATAAACTTCGCATCCGTTATCAAGTGCGTCAAACGACAGCGGTCCATAAGAAGTGCACGGACCCCCTTTGCCGAAATAGCTTGCCAGCAAAGGAGAAAATCAGGAGCAGCAATAGCACCAGTATTACGCTCTGCTGCACTGCGCTCAAAGACCCTTACTCCCCAACTAACATTGAAGTTTTCAATGCCGAAGCAAATCTTTTAATGATTCACTGCTTCCACCTTCTGGTGGAAAAGTCATCGCGTTCATCATCATAAAAAGTAAGGGAGGGTTTTTTTATATGCTTTAATATTGGCGGGTGACAATCAGGTTGTATACATGCAGCGGCAACTATTGATTGTTTCCAAAGACACTCGAGTTACTGTTTTGATTTCGTAGTCGTTTGCCTGTTGGTGAATGCAGATAGTAATGACTGCAAAAATCGTTGCTCCCGCCAGTGGAAAATGCATGGTGTGATTCGATTTTTGTACGAGGGTAATCCAGAGAGTAACCTCCGTTTTCGTGTAGCGGAGAACTATTGGAGAGAGCCGAACGGTCACTGTGTTGACGCACACAGTCGGTCAGTACGCCTCGAACTGCAGTGATTTGAAGGTCGCACCGCTTGTCGTTTGTTTACAATAGCAAGTCAAAATGAACAATGCAACTGAAGTACGCGCCAAATTTAAAGTTTGTTCCATGATAAGGTTTTTATTGAAAAAGAAACTCCAAAACTGCTGAAATTCATCGGAAAATTATTGCTCCGTACGGGCCAATATGTGATGAGTGACAAGAGTTGTTCGACAGTGTAGTCGTTCGTTTAAGAGTGAATCCGAATCTCCATGATGGCCTGTGGTGAGCAATGAACTGCGCCCGAACATTGATGGAAAAGTTCGTGAAAATCGTTTTGCGATAACTGAAATCTTTTTCCACCGACTAATAGGACACTGTTGCATGGAAACACGACAGAAAAGTTAGGTTACTACGTATCTTGTATAACGGAGGTTACTGTCTGGACAGACCATTTGGCTGGAATTTCAGTTGCATTGTTCATTTTGACTCGCTATTTTAAACAAATAACAAGGGGCGAGAACTTCCAAGCATTGCAGCTCGAGGCGTACTGACTAACCTACGGTGTGCGTCAATACGGTGACTATTAGGCTCTCTCCCCTAGTTCTCACGCTAAACGAAAACGAAAGTTACTCTCTGGATTAGCCTCCTATGAGGCAAACGTAAATGAAGTAAGTTTGTAAAAAACTAAATCGGCGGATTAAAAATATGTTAGCAAATATATGCTTATATGACCAAACGGCCCTTACTCTTCCAATATGCCAAGCACATTCCGGAATGCCCTGAATCATTTACCTAACGTCGTTCTCGTAGAGGTCGACACATTTTCTAGGAAAACGGTAACATTCCGCAGACGAAAATTTTGATCAGTTAGTTATTAGGCTATAAAAGAGAACATTTGCATGTCACACTCATGTGTATGTGTTTTAAGTCTTGCTGTATTCACACCTTTCAAGGTAAAGAAGGGACAGTTAAAATAGGTAACAGCATGCTTGTATTCGAGTTAAATATAATAAAATAGTTATGTTGATATTTCAATATAAATATTTAATTATCTCCATATAAGAATGAATATACATTAAACAAAGGTTAGGCAACGTTCCAGAAAGAGAAGACCAAGATTAACATTAAAATAGGAGGGGAAAAATAGAGCAGGTAGAACAGTTCACGTATCTCGGAGGTGTTTTGGACCAACACGGTCAAAGTAGGGGGACGTAAGGAGAAGAATTGTGCTAGGCAAAGAGGCAAGGAATTCTTAGACCCTTCAAATTTTGGGTAGATTGAAGGCAGCGAGTTTGACCGACATACCATATATCAAGGCGTCATTTCCAGAAAGACATTGCCCCTGGGTAAAATTTGTTTTATGTTATACAGGGCAAGCAGTACAGCATATTTATTTATTCAGAATTCTCAACTATTCAGCTATATAGTTAAATTAAAATCATCAGGAAAATGTGAAACGATTTCACATTCTCTCCTTCAAAAGTGAATTCGATCCTTCGTAGATGATAAGTAAATTAGCAGAATAATTCGAGAATAGAACGATTTTTAATAAAAATGTCCTAACTGAAAGATAACACAGGCCTACAAAAAAAATTTTTTTTGGTGCCGGGAATCTTTGTGTTAATTTTAACTATATTTGTAGAGCTGAATCCAAATATGAAATCCGTTTTTATTTAACGGCTCTAGTTTTTTAGATATGGCATATCTTACGATTAGTTGTTTTAATATTTGATATATTCCGGAAAATAATTTTCAAAGTTAAATAAATCTATAAGTATACATGGGAATATATGGTAAAAGAAAATAGGAAAAATTTTACGGACTTTGTGAAACGTGCATACTTGGGATATTTTGGTGTTAAGCTTGGTGACCAAGATAAAACATGGGCACCGCATTTTGTGTGTAAAACATGTACTGAACATCTGCGGCAATAGACAACAGGACAAAGGAAAAGTCTAAAATTTGGTGTGCCAATGGTGTGGAGAGAACCTGTGAACCATATTGACGACCGTTATTTTTGCATAGTAAATGTTTCGGGAATTAATCGAAAAAATCGCCACAAGTGGACATATCCAGATTTGCCTTCAGCTAGACGCCCGGTACCCCATTCAGAAGAAATACCGATCCCAATATTTCAGATGTTACCAGATATATCTAAGGAAGAATTTGAGTTATTTGAAAACATTTCTCATTCTATTGAGGATAGTGGCAGTGACTACGAGGGGGTATCAACAATTCCTCAACTATTTAATCAAGATGAACTAAGCGATCTTGCTAGAGAACTGAACTTATCGAAGGAAGCATCGGAACTACTAGCATCAAGACTGCATGAAAAGAATTTACTGCAACCCGGTAAAAAATAAGTTTTTATCGCAAAAGGAAAAAGGATATGCTACCCTTCTTTACTCAAGAAGACAATCTTACATTTTGTTTAGACGTTAAGGGTCTTTTGGAAAAAATGGGACTACTATCACAATATGATGCTAGTGATTGGCGTTTGTTTATTGATAGCTCCAAGCGTAGTTTAAAATGTGTACTTCTTCACAATGGTAACAGGTTTGGCGCAATACCAATAGCTCATTCAACTAAAATGAAAGAAGAATACGATACAATAGCATTGGCCTTACAGAAGATAAAATACCAGGAACATCGCTGGGTGATTTGTGTAGTTTTAAAAATGGTGAACTTTCTTCTTGGGCAGCAAAGTGGCTACACAAAATATCCTTGTTTCTTGTGCCTCTGGGATAGCAGGGACAGACAAAACCACTGGATTAAGAAGGAGTGGCCTAAGAGAGAAAACTTGGTTGTTGGGAAAGAAAGCATCATTGCTGAATCTTTAGTTGAAAGAGAGAAAATCATCTTACCGCCTCTACATATTAAACTAGGCCTAATGAAGCAATTTGTAAAGGCTCTTGACAAGGATGGACCACGCTTCGGCTACTTAAGACTAAAGATGCCCCATATAAGTATTGAAAAACTTAAAGCTGGTATTTTTGAGGGGCCACAAATCAGACAACTTACAAAGGATCCTGCTTTTGTCGAGTCAATGAATGAGATTGAAAAAATTAGTTGGATGTCATTTGTTGAGGTCATAAAAATTTTCTAGGAAATCACAAAAGTGAAAATTATATTGAGCTGGTAAACATTATGCTCAGTAACTTCAAATCACTTGGATGTAATATGAGCACAAAAGTTCACTACCTACACAGCCACTCAGACAATTTTCTTGGAAATTTAGGAGACAAAAGTGAAGAACAAGGTGAAAGATTTCACAAGGATATAAAAACAATGGAAGCTCGCTACCAAGGAAGATGGGATAACCATATGATGGCAGATTACTGCTGGTGCTTAAAACGAGACTGTTTGAACAAAGTGCACTCAAGAAAATCGCGCAAAAGAAGCTTCCGATGTGTTGAGTGATGTTTTTATGTATTTTTTTTCTTTTCAATTTGTTTTATTACAGTAAAAAATTTTAGTATTTGTGTTCCATTGTATTGTAAAATTCTGTTGTGTTTGTGGGTGATTTAACAGCCCTAGAAATAAATGAAGTCTTTATATTTAGTAGGTTTTATTATTAATATTCCCATATCATCATATAGAAGATTTTTTTACGTAAGTAACAACATATCTATATCTTGAAAACTATAGCTGATAGGAAAAAACTAGTGTCATAATTGGATTCAGCACCCCAATTTTTTTTTAAATCAGCCTTAAAAGCTCCGGCACCAAAACCACTGTTGGCCTGTGTAATTACTTATGAGCCTTCAGGCATCCACTCTGTATTCCATAGGAATAAATCATGAAATCATAAAATTCAGTTTTTCCATTAATAAGCATATCACCCCATTCTATTGCATATTGCCTAACTGAATTCAGTTGGCTGCTATAAAATTCATTTATATGATGTCAATCAATTTTATTTCAGTTTACATTCTAAATGAAAGCACATCAACCTGTCCTAATAGGCACACTCATTTGGTGCTTACCATTCCCATTAAGAACTTTTATTAATTTTTCGGCTTACCGCCATTCCAGATTGTTGCGAAAACATTTGATCCGAGTTTCGGAAATGTTTCCTCCTCTTGCCGCAGTTCGCGAGGTGATTAAGATCCCAGATAACTTAAAGAGAACGAGTGAGGACCCTAAGAGGACGCGGGAGGTAACGTTGCATTAGGGATCTCTCTTTCTCTCTCTCCAGCCCTGGCGTGAGCAAATGGCTCCTTTCGAGTTTGAGCAATTTCTCTTTATATCCCTCTCCCTTTTTCTCGCCCTTGGGTCACCTCTTCTGAATTACTTATAATGCGGGAGAGGGTCTCCTCTGCCAAAAGTTTTCCCTTTCCATTGAGAGGGATGGAGCAGGGGTGTGGGAACGGAGGCTGGGAGAATGAAGGAAGACCGTTCAAAAGAAAGAGGAGGGAAGAAGGGAGTAATTAAATGAAACTATCTACGTTCCGTCTACAAGAGTAACGGAAATTTTATTGACCCGAAATCCCGATTATTTCCACGGAATTTGTACTTTTAATTAGGACCACAGCGCCCCTCTTTTGAGAATAACTACTGTAAAACATTAAATAAAATAATGAATGAGTAAAGAGTCGGGAGACGAAAATGAATTTAAATGTTTCAAATGCACGGGCACACAAATAATAAAAACAAAAATCGTAGAATTGAAACTGAAATTCCCTTTGATCATGACTGAAGATAAGTAGTTACTGTTTGTTTTGATGAGCGGAATTTTCCTTTATTCTTGATTAACCACTTCTTAGATCGCGTATGCAGCTACGTATATTCCCAGCCATTATGATTTATACAATTCACTATAAAAACAAATACATATCTAGACCTGTACGTATCCGCCCCTGCTTCTCCTTTTTTCCATTATACCCCCAAAGCTCCTTATTACTCAGCCTCAACAATACTTTTTTTCAAGCGCAATGATGGAATGCTTCCTTCCCTCTCTCCCAAGAATATTAAAACAAAAATCCGCGATTTATTTCGGCATATTTCTCACGACGCCATTCAATAAGTACCTAAAAGATTCCACTTACCCGATTTCTCTCCGCGTAACGAAGTAGCAGAAGTCTGGCACTCGGAGAAATTAGAGTAAGTGGAATCTTTTGCCTACATTGAAAGTGGGATATATATGGGAAGGAATATTTAGGCCCCGCATCACTCAAGCTAAGGGTTCATGACGACGAGCACTGCCATGGTCAAAGGTATTACTGTAAGGAATAGTGTACGAGAGAACATTTGTACGAATGACTCTGTATGAATGGGAGAGGAGTGAATCGTTGAAAAGTCACACCAGCTAATAAAATAAATATTCGAAACTTGGATTGTGGTGATAGCCGGATAGAATATGAATAGAATAGAATACAATCGCTTTCCTATTACGCCCTATACTGCCCCATTAGATAATTTTTACATAGAAACAGCGTTAAATATTTGAACCCATGATAAAGGCTAGAAAATACAAACCAGCAAACAAGTCACTCCATGGCAACTGTTGTGACAATAGAACATCACAAAGATGTGCATATCAGTACTTTCAAGAAACAAATAACAAAATACATGGACGTGGATTCCAAATAATCTGAATCAAGGCAGGCATTCAAAGGTGAGTCGAATGCATATTGCCTAGTAATTTTCAGCATGGGTATCAATGAAAAATAAATTATGAATACTTAGGTAAATTAAATGGGAAACCACTTTAATAAAATGTATAAGAAAACAAAAAATAAAAAAACAGCAAACTGATGAGATACCATAGGTAAACAAATATAAGTAATTCTGAATATATAATTTGTATATTCAGTAAAATTTGAACTTTTAACTACGAAATGAATACATTTTTCATCGGTATTTGCCATGGTACAAAAATTATAAATGCAGTCATCTTTTAAACCTATCGGCAAAACAAGGAAAGGAATTTTAACCAAAGGACTGAATTGAAAGTAGAGAAAATAAACGGATCAAATAACGAGATGTACCAAAAGTGAACATAGTAAAAAGGAAGGAAAAACATTAAAAATACTATTTGAAAAAAATGGAAATGAATTGGAACAAACTTAAGAAAGAATGGATCTGCTGGATAAAAAAAAACAAAACGGAAAATTGGGCTTCCCGAGGAATGAGAATAAGCTGGAGAAACAGAGAGGGGAATGCAATAGAGAAGAACTCATCAGTTCAAATGAGAATTAGCGTCGGATAGGAGGGGATGGAGGGTTACAATGGACCAATCGAAAGGCAAACGAATAAATTTCTTGCCTTTCTCCCGAATTTTAACGTCCCCAAAATATACTGTAGAAGAGGGAAGGAGGGATTTGAGATGCAGAGTTGGGAAAGGAATCGGAGAGGGAGACTGTCTCAGATTTGGAAAAAAAAACATTCGTTTAGCTAAAGATGACGGAAAGTGAAGGGGGTAAGGGGGAGATGAAGTGGTTGGAGGTAGGGGCTCGCAAGAGAAGGATTCGATGACGACCAGAGGGTTGGAATCATTCGAGTGGACGAAGAGAGAGGACTCCACTGTCACCATTGGCTTTTACCCTTCAGTGCGACCAGTGCTAAGAGCGAAAGAGAAGAATGAATGAATCACTGGGCAGAATGTTACCTTTTTTTCATTTCCGAACAAGACTCCAAATGATGTCCTCCGAATGGAAAGGGTAGCCGAAAGTAATCGGTGAGATTTAAAGTTTTCTAACAGCAGAACTAGTCAAATGGATCAAACTCGCTTTTGCTAATACCAGGGTCGCGTGTTTGATTCCCGTTTCGGTCATGGTTTTTATGTAAATATCGGTGTTTCGGCTTCATGATAAGACAAAAAATGCTCATCAGGGACCCTAATTCAGTTTTCATGGTTATTAAAATATTCCAGAGATGCCTGAAGGGCAAAGAAAAGAAGAACATAATTTAAAAACTAAAATTTGCATTAACAATTAGAAATAATTTATTATTTTGTGCACTAGACTGAAGAATGTGGAAAAATATCACGAAAATAATCTTTCCAAACTTGGCACTTAACCTTTTGATTCGTGATGGATATACCTTTTAAAGACATTCTAAAATAATTATCTTCCTAATCTACGTAGACTTCCGAGTAGAGTTGCGACGGTTAACAACCCAGGAATATAAAAGATAGTTTGTCATGAAATGAAAGTCTTTCACAAGACTCAACTGTTGCAACATAACCATGGAAGCCAAAATATAAAATACGCATTAATGGAGTCAGAAATCTATACATCTAACTTTAAGACTAATTCTTTGAAACGATACATGTCCCCGTAAAGTAAAAACACTCATTGTTATTCTAGACAAACAATCACCAACTAATTTTTGGATTGAATTGTAATGGGAAGCATAATTTCGCTATAAAATAAAAATGGCAGGTGAATTCGGACTGTCGTGAAAATTATATTTTCAAAGTTCAATGAGTCAGATAAGCAAAGGAGAATTGATCAATGGAAGACATAAAGCTGAATGCACCATTGCAGAACATTAATATTGAAGTAAATCTCATTACCTAGACGAATTTTAATTACTTCAGTGGAAGAGGTGGCAAATTATTTTATCTAACGCCTTCGGTAATGAGATTTACTTAAACATTAATTTTCTCCGATAATGCATTAAGCCTTATATCTTCCATTGATCAATCCTCCTTCGCTTATCTAACCCATGCAACTTCGAAAATATCATTTTCACGTCAGTCCGAATTGTGTATACTGCGGGCAGAACGTAGGATTTTGGTGGCGGGCGAACGTATGATTATCTGGGGAAAGGTGTTGTGTACCATCTTTTTGGTAACGGACAACAGAAGAGAACGTAAAAAAGAGTAGTGGTAAGTACCACAATTAATTAGGAATAATTATGCTCGACAAGGAAGTGCATCGGATTCTTCTTCGCAGTATAATCTCGCCAAAAGGAAATATACAATGCGCACGTTGAAGCTATGCATATACGATCGTATACACGTAAACCGTATTCCTATAGAAAAAGGAACATTTTTATGTTCACCGAGACATGATCGAGTCATGCAGAGATACCCTTTCTCCCTACATTAACGCCCTAACGAGGAAAAAAAAGAATTTAACAGAAAAGGAGAAGGGACGAAACGGAGAACGGCGAAAAGAAAACATACGGGCATCGCGTCCATGTTCCTGGTGACCGCGTCAACCCACAGTCCTCGCGTCACCTCTCCCCTCTCTCTCTCGCCACAGTTTTTATTTTCGCTTGCACAAATGGCCGATCGGTGCCTCCACGAGAGACCCCCAGTCCATACTACTGGTGTTTGAGGAAGACAGCATCGATCACCCGCCGGGATGGAGTGAAGGAATACGTTATTTACTGTGAGGAAAACAAGGAAAGGTCACTTGGAGGAATATAGTTCCCCCTGGTGGGTTGGCGTGAAAGGGGCACGAGGGTAGTAGAAGGATCTGAAGCGGACGGGGGTAGGGAGTTCACGGAGAGAAGAGTGGAGGGTGAGGTGCAGGGAAAACTTTATCCGTCACGTCGGAATCTCCGTGAGGCAAGAATCTCGAGGTAAATGGAATGGAACTGATACGCAGGACTAAAGATCACGTTACTGCACCCAAAGACTAAAGAAAAAAAACAAGGTTTGAACAATGTGTTCCCTTTAAAACTTTAAATCCTTCGAGGTAAATAAATGCTCAACGATTGGTCCCGCCGCAAACGTTATGGGAACATTTCGGGATATTTTGGGAATATATAGAAATTCGGAAAAAGAAATATATACATATATTTAATGCTGACCTGATAAGAAAAGGGATCAGGTTCAATATCATAAAGCCAAGCAAGCAACAATAAATTAGGATTTAACAGAGGAGAAATGTGACGTGAGATTTAAAGAGCAATGGTGTCTTTCGCCATTTTAAACTTCATTTGTTACATACTGCTGGTACATGGGATCCTCACAAATTCGATTTAATTAGCGCATTAGGTGGTGTGCAACAAGTAGGAGGTTATATATTTAAAATGTTGCGATGACAACCTTAGTAGCTTATCTAGATTATTCGAGGAACTAGGCTGGGAATCAATAACGGAAGGAAGGTTAACTTCTAGAATAAAACTCTTGCATAAACTTAAAGCTGGTCTCTTCATCGATGATATTGAGCATGTACCATTAGCCCCATCGTACTCCGGAAGGAGGGATTATGAACATAAAGTAAGTGTATCACAAAAAATGTGAGTACTAATTTCATTGTGAACGATTAAGGATCAGAATAACTGCAAATTACCGCGCTAAAAAGAAAAACAAATATTTTTAAAAACTCTAATAACATAAAATGTCGTCTATATTTTATCTAACCCGTGTTTTATTGCAATTCTTGTAATCAGTAGTTCGTCTTGTATGCGCATATAATTATTTTGAACTAAAAAACCATGGTGGATATAGCTACAGTTTCCATTTCCTCGATTATATTATTTAGTTTGCATTTTTATTGGGAACTGACAGTTGAGTCAAATTTAATATTGCAGTTGCATGCTAGGTAAGGAATCACCTATCACACACCCTATCGGTGGCTTACAGGATAAGATAAAGACGTAGATCAGGAAGCCTTAATAATGTGCGAATATTTGAAGATTGCAAAATGACAGCGAGAAGAACATCCAACAAAACTCCGGCGTATTTATTTGCCAAGCACGAAATTCCGGTACACTATGATCATCATAATAATGAAATAAAAATAAACAGAATACTTATTAATATGAATTCTTGGAAAGATGACCTTAAAAAATCTGCATTTACTTTTTGAAATCAGTTCAGAACAGCACCTGAGAAAATCCATTAAATTAGCAGTCGAAGATGCAATACCTAGTTTAAGGAGAAGAAAGATCTAAGCATAACTCGGTAGTTTCTTATGGTTTTGGAGTTAATTTTTAAGTCAGTAAAGCCTATAAAAAACAAACAAATATATTACTGATTAAGGAAAATAAAATTTTATAGAAATAAAAAGCTATTTATTTTTTGTCCTGCTGTTATCAACTATCTGAAACCATTAAAAAGACCTTTTAAAAGACCCATCGTGATCACACCTATCACTCGTCTGTGCTCCCAATTGTCCCTTAATTCTTTGGTTATTTATGAAAAATTTTTTCAGTAAAGTAAATGGCCAATTAGGCAATAAATAGAATTGTATTACCGGAAAAACATTGATGGGACGTGAATGATATTTGACGGGAATAGCATGGAAGACACTTATTCGCTTTAAAATTAAATTCTGGACGAACTTTCCATTGTGCCATTTGGGTATACAAAATATGTTAGGTATATGTTGGCTATACAAAAATGTTCGTTTCAAGAAGATAAGGCAAGGGCGGCGGGTTAGGAAATGGAATTTAGAAGCAGTAAATGGATTAACGAGGAAGGAGTATCAGCAGGCTGTAGAGAAAATGATGAATGACGGTAAAGAACTGAGTACTATCGAAGAAAAATGGGAATGTATCAAGAAAGGGATATTGGAAGCCGCTAAAGACACTATAGGAACCGTTAACGGGAAAAGGATAAGGAAACCATGGGTAACGGATGAGATGATTGCAAAGATGGATGAGAGAAGATGGAAAAATGTAAACACAGAGTTAGGCAAAATGAAGTACAAAGAGTTAAACAATAAATTGAGAAGGGCCACAAATAAAGCAAAAGAAGAATGGTGGAAAATGCAGTGCGAGGATATGTAAAGTTTACAGAAGAAGGGTGAAATTGGTGCTCTATACAGCAAGGTTAAGTTATTATCGGGAAGTAAGAAGGTAAGATCTATGCTAACAGTTAAAGATAAATGGGGTAAGATAATAGTTGAACCAGGAAAAATCCAAGAGAGATGGAAGGAATATATAGAAACACTGTATGGTAAAGAACTTAGGCCGACAAGGTTAGACATAGAAAAGGAACATGACGTAGAAGAAGATAGCTTAGGTCCAGGCATACTCGACGATGAAATAGAAAGGGCATTAAAGGAGATGAAAGCAAATAAGGCTGTGGGGGTGGAAAATACTATATTCCTGTAGAAATGTTGAAATGGTTAGGGAAAGGTGGGAAGAAGGCCATATATGGACTGATTCGTAGTATCTATGAGGAAGGAATCTGGCCGGAAGATTTTGTGAGATCGGTGTTAGTTCCTATTCCAAAAAAGGCAAAGGCTTCGTCATGTGAGGATTACAGAACAATAAGTTTGATATCCCTCGCAGCTAAAGTTATTCTCAGGATCATCAACAAAAGGATAGAGCGTAAGGCAAATGATTACTTAGGGGATGATCAGTTTGGGTTTAGGAAAGGAAGAGGTACGCGTGATGCCATTGCAGTAATGAGATCACTAATCGAGAGGAATATAGAATATAATCAGGACGTTTTTGCCTGTTTTGTAGATTTCGAAAAAGCGTTTGATAGAGTGAATTGGGAAAAATTAATGCGTGTATTGCAGAAAATAGGAATGGATTGGAGGGACAGGAGACTGATCCGCAACCTGTACATGTCTCAGACTGCTCAGGTGCGAGTGGGGAACGGAGAGTCCGGATGGGCAGTGATAGGAAGAGGTGTAAGGCAGGGTTGCCCATTGTCACCGGTGTTGTTCAACGTATATGTGGAGGAAATGATTAAAGAGGCATGGGAAGAACTGGAGGTAGGAATGAAAGTCGGAGGGGAATTCGTAAAATCGGTTAGGTTTACTGATGACCAAGCATTAGTTGCTCAGTCAGCCAAGGGGTTGCAAGCATTGTTGTGTGAATTGGAGGTTCAGTGCGATAAATATGGGATGAGAATCAATATTAGTAAAACAAAGGTTATGCGATTTTCCAGAAAGAAAAAGGCTAAGCTAAATATTAAAATAGGCGGGGAAAAAATAGAGTAGGTAGAACAGTTTACATATCTCGGAAGTGTTTTGGACCAACACGGTCAAAGTGGTAGGGACGTAAGGAGAAGAATTGCGCTAGGCAAGGAGGCTTTCTCAAGGAGGAGGGAGTTGATGACGGGGACGTTGAGTAGGGATGTTAAGACAAGACTCATAAAAACTCTGATATGGAGCGTAGCTATGTACGGCGCGGAAACGTGGTCGCTGAAGCAGGAGGATAGACGTAGATTGGAGGCTTTTGAAATGTGGCTGTGGAGAAGAATGGAGAAGGTGAAATGGACCAAAAGGAAAACAAATGAGGAAGTACTAGAAATGGTGGGGGGGGAGAGGGGTTTGTTGAGAGAAATCGTACGGAGACAGGAAAAATGGATGAAAGGCGTATTGAGCGGTAGTGGAATGTTGAAGAAGGTAATAGAGGGGAGGATGTTGGGCAAGCGAGGTAAGGGTAGGAACAGGATGGGGATGTTGGACGGGATGAAGGGAGGAAAGAAGTACACCGAGATGAAGAGGGACCTGATATAGATTAGTTTGCTAGGTGGGGAGTCACAAAATGTTTATTTGATAGTTGTGTCCATCCAAAAACCTACCTTAGCCGGTAGATTACCTAATAATAATAATAATTCCGTCCACATCGAAAGGACTGACTGTCCACAACCAAAAGAACAATTTATAACGCCACTGGCTCGTTCACATGAAAAAAACTCGTAACGCAGGAAGGAAAACTCTTATTAATGAACATCCGCAGGTCAGAACAGAGATCCGAGGACGAGCACACGCAAAACCCCCGTGGTGTTGTATTCAAAGGCTTTGCTTAATCGGTTAAGTACGCAGTCCACAGCGAACGACGAGTTCGGCAAGATCATTCGCGGTTTTCTCGGAACGGACGTCTCATGGTTAGACCCCCAGGGCTCCCCGCACGTCTGTCTGACTCACTACGGCATTGACGCTACCCTGAAGTACACAGTTCGACAGCAGGAGATACTTGAACTTACCCGTTGATCTCTATTTCCATGTACTACCTTGCCCTGAGGTCACCTTCTTGAACACGGGCTCTTTTGTAAGCCTCTCCTTTGTGGATTTAGTACAATAATCGTCCGTGCACTTTTGAAGTTCATTTTAATGCATAATCTCTCAAGTGGTCTGGAGGGGTGAGATTCACCTGTGGGGATTTCTCAAGATGTCTTAATATCAATTCCCTTCTGACATTGATGTAAGGCCATGACTTTCAAATAAGTTATTTGTAATAACGGCATTAAAATTTAAAAGAATATATATGATAGACTTTTTTTATGTGCCAATCCAATAGCCAATGTTGATTTTTAAGAACTCTAGAGCGATATTTCGTTCGACTAGGTGACCATCGGTGGGAGAGAGAATTTGACAACGGGAAGACAACAGTAGGGAAAAACAAATTTACTAGATCACGGGCAGTATTTGGCTACTGCTGGATTCCCCATTTTGTCATACATTTCACTCTCGTTGATGATACCCTGTTGACCGAAATATCGCTAAGAGTTCTTAAAAATCAATATTGGTTACAGGGCTGACTCCAAACAAATTCATAGCCAATAATTCAAACACACTTTGTTTTATCAATGATAGCATGCATAGAGAATTTAATACTACCTGCGTAAAAACAAAGCGGACTCCCAGCAGTTCACAAGAAACATCTAGAATAATTACAGCTTGTGTGAAGCTGAGGTTGCTCAGAAGCCTCACCCATTTTTGACTTTGATTTACTCACTAAAATGTAGTCACTCATAAAATACAACACACCATCATTGTTAGCCCTAGAATATTTACATTCACAATAATTTAATGAATTACTGAATTAACAACATTTACCATTGATATACCCCCTTATCAACCCCTGATCAAATTTTGGAATATTTAAGATTTAGATTTTATCGGGCTAACAATTGTTCATTCTTAGAAACTATAGTTACGAATTGCAATTGTTTCACATATATTTCATCTGTACCTATGTTATAACCTGCCATATGCCATGGTGTGTGTTGCAAGACTTCTTAGGAAATGATATTTCAATCGAAAAATATTCGCAGTATAAATTCTGATCATAAAATAACAAAGGAAATCCTATTGCACACTATCTTGTACCTTAACACCACCATTTCTCCATTTTGCATGTTCAATCAATCTTCAATTTGTTGGAGACAGGGTGTGTGCAGATTACTGAGCCAACAAATAGGTGGGAACTACACGTATTGTGAATACTTCAAGGACATCAATTGTTTATTACTCTGGGGCAAAACCGCAATGATCTAGTGAGTAGAGAATTGATGAACAAGGCAAATTTCATTCCACGCATAATTAAAATAGAAATTATTTAGGGAAGACTAGAATCAAACTATGTTCAAGCCTTGTGAAGCGCCAAAAGTAAAGAATAAGTCATTTAAGTAAAGTTAAGTCCTTTTAATTATGCAAATGATCCACGCTATTAACTCTTTCGATTTTTTTTGGTAATGCACCTCATTAGTCGTTTGTTCATCTAAAGAACTTCAACTTCAAATGTCAAAATTATAACGGAATTCTTGGGAATAAAAAAACTGAGTATATTATATGAGTGAAACAAGAGTGGCTGAGACTCTAAACTGCAGAGGGCAGCGAACCACAGAGGCCCACGGCCCTTGCCCTACAAGAGGGAGGGAGACGCCTATTTCAGTGGAAGGGGCAGTCGAGGAAGGAACGGCGCCCACTTCTTGAAGCGTGGACTCGTGTGCTCACTGAGAGGAAGAGTGGGGACGAATTGGAAGGGAGAAAGGAAGAAAGGCGGGAGGGATCACGGCTATACTTCGTGTCAGATAGTTCGATGATCAGGAAGACCAATCAGAAGGCAGTGATCGATCCAAGGGGGAGTCATGGGGAACATGACTTCCCCTTGCCGAATATAACAACTGGCTTTGATAAAATTCATATATGATATGACTTATCAACTCGCTTTCAATACCTTTTACCCCATTGATTCTGCACTGCAGAGTAAGTTACGATCCCTAAATGAATGCGATTAGTTTTTAAAATTTAATGAAATCAAATTTTTCATTATTTACAGGTTTATTCGTAGTAAAAATGAAGCAGAATTATTTTTGTTACGATATAGAAATACCCCTCACCCCCCTCTACTACCCCTCGAAGTTCTCCGACTCGAGTACTTCCTCTAGTACGGAGGTTTTGAACTGGAATGGCAATGAATTATTTCGTGCCTGAGGGAGCAATGCGATACAAACCCAGAGGTGCCGGAAACATACAAAAATCTTGCAAAAAAAGAACCTTTGAAGTATTTTCATGGAGTGAAGCACTGCATGGATGAGAGATATTGACCATCAAAAAGGTAGACTCTCGAAGGAAAGGGTCGTTCAAAAACTGATGCTCCAGGCCGAGGATAAATTGCAAGCAGACCGACAAAATGAGGAACGAGGAAGATTAGATGTGAGCGAAATAAGAGCCATATGGAGCGCCATACGGCAAATAACAACGAGAGAAATGGATTGCATGAAAGCTAACTTGAAAATGGTCAATTATACGCGCTGGCTAGGTAATGAGGGGTAAGGCCACATGATAGACAATATAGTATGGAAAAACCATCACGTTAGAAGAGGATTAGAATTTCATTGGGAAGACTGAAGGACGGAGATCAACAAATTGGCGGTTAACAGTCTATAAAAAAACTGAAATCGATTTCTGAAAAACTTGAAAAAATCCTACGTTTGCATGGAGAATGAGGATAATGCGATGTGAAGTACGACCAAGAAATGCGTGTCCAGATGGTTTGGGAACGCCTTGAGATACTATATAGTGAATTTGTTAGTCACATAATAGAAGGAAAAACCCCGAGAGACAGCCCAACGGACAACTACATTGGTCAGATAAAGGAGTATTTTACATGGAGGACTAACCAGGAAGTAAGGAGTAAGGGAAGAGTGGAGGGTGTCGTCAATCGAGCTTCGGATTTAAATAATGACACTACCCTGAAATCTATGATTAGGACCAAAAATAGGGTGTGTTTTCATATTATAACTGAATGAATTGGGGGGTTTTATTACCTAAACTATACGAAAAATTACTTTAAAAAGTTCGTATAGCCATATGTAACCGAGCGTGATAACCAAACATATAGAGCGTTCGGTTAATCTCCGGAGGTGAGGTAGGTTCAAATCCCTGGTGATGGCTTTGGGCAACCCGCTCTAAAACCATTCGCACTACCAAGAGGTGAGATTACTAGGACGTCGAAACCGATAGTGGCACACACGAGGCGGAAAATGAAATGGTGGAACAGGGTAAAGGGACTGGCTTCAAATCCTGAATGCATAAATTTCGAACTCCTGCTTGGTTCAGAGTGACGTCTACCTTCACCTATCAAAACCAATATTCAGGTTAATTAGTATAAATGTTTATACCTATACATGTGATAACTATATCACCAAGTAGATAAGTATTGAAAAATATTAAGAATACTTAAAGAAGTGACGGATATCTGACAGAGAGATGTCACTTTTCCAAACAATTTACTTATGATAAATGTAACCAAAGTCACCTTATTTAGGCATTTTCTGGCGTATTATTAGGGTTCAGCCGGTCTCATTTACTTTAATAGTGTAAGAATACCATGTCCGTTACATCTTTGGATATATACCACCTCCAAAATTTTTTATTCAGTAACCACTAATCTTAGTAATATACCAGTATACTTAGTAATATATCTCATATTTTGCATGGAGCCGTTTATTATTTGGAAATTGATTTTCTGGAGGTTGAAAAGGGATGCTGTGAGGAAGGAAAGAAGACTACGAGAAGAAGGTTATTAAAAATAAATGAAGGATTCTCCTCGTTAGAGTAATTACTTTCATCTAACTTTTAATAACTTCCAATAAGATTTAATATGGTCTTATCTTATTATCAATTGGAAACTAATGGGGGTTTGAGCGAGGTTCGAGCGGGTTCAATGTGCAATGGGAAATAGGGACTATGACCCCGGCATGAGAGGACGTCCCATGGAAGTAGCTGTTGATAACTTCCCCTTTCAGTAACCAATTTGATTAATGATAAAATAAATGTTTTATTGAGGATAAAGCAAAGGAAATGTGTGTCCTAATAGGGATTATAATCAACTGAAAGTAACTTTTAGACCCACTTAACAAATATTAAATGCATCCAGGAATTATTCAAAGCTTCCGAAGCTTTTGTTTGTCCTACTGTATTTCTTTACAAGATTTACTTATTTTCGACCATCCCTCATGCCATCCGTTAATCCTATTACCATTCGTCCTGTTCATCGCTTACCTTAACCTTCCCATTTCTATCGCCACTATCAAAATCCCAACATCTGTCATTGTATTCTATTCACTCTTCTCTTTAAAACTTCGTGCTCGCATGCTTGGCTCAATCCATTTCAGCCCGTACAATCCAATCGATCCATTTCAGCCCGTACACCTTTTTTCCTTTACGGTCCTCCGACTTCCTCTTGCGAAATCTTCCGCCGTCCCGGACAATGAAAACCCGCTAACTCTTTTCGCGCGATGGAACCGGTTTGCACAATCGCCAAATCCTTCTTCCGCGGGATGGACACGAGGGAATGGGAACGAGGGTGACGGTGGACGACTAGACCGAGGAAGCTTCGCAAAACGCATACGGCCGCCTGGGCATTGGAGCACACGCACATGTCTCTTGTCGAAAGGGAGGGAAGGAGGAGTGAAACGGTGACATTACTCGGACATTACACCACCTTTGTCACTTCCAGAGCCCTTGAAACTCTCGCCACGGAAATGAAAGATTTATGATAGAAGAGAATTCCAGACAGCTAAAGCGAATGTTAGCTATTGTAAGCTTTGCACAAACAGAGGAAACGATTCGTTCAACTTGAAATCATCAAATGGCTACAATTGCATTAGGTCTGCAAAATTTTACTGAGTAACAGCTTCGAACTTGCACCAAGAGATGAATTTTTCCATTTTTCCCCGGCTATCCGGGACCTCGCGGGAGGTATTCTTGATAATGCTGTCACACTGATTCAGATGCATATAAAGCTCCATGAAAGATACTTTGTCAAATGTATGAAATCAATTAAAAAATATGGTTATGATATCAAACATAAAAGTTATAAGATACAGAGAGTTAAGGTGTGAGGGAAACATACTCTGAGAGGGTTTCCGAAATCACCTCACTATAAGCGTACTGCATTTTTTACGAATCTATTTGGAATATTTTAAAGAACTTCATTTCAACACGCGCAAGCGTGGTGGCGACATGTACACGTGTAATGCTGGCTATCAGAAATTTAAAAATGATACACTTAAATTTTATAAAATATTCAGCGATTAATTAGGAATGACCTAAATATCAAATGAGTGAACATTTGATATTTAGGTCTTTTGAACTCGTAACACCGACAATAGGAAATAAAACCCTATCATCTTCATTGTATTCATCCTTAAGAAGACTAATTCGAATTTCACAGCTAAGCCCAAATGAAATATGCTGTTTTAGTACTATTCTATGCAAACAATATTGAGAGATCAACACTATTTCATATATATTTATTTGACTTAATTGTATTGAGCGTAATTTTTTGCGAGAGAACTCATCCCCGTTGTGCGGTGCTAATCACGCTGGTCTTCCAATTCTGATCTTTAGATACGAGTACAATCGCCAGCTTGCACACACACATTTGATATCACCGCACCGAAGTATTCAAAACAACAAGGTAAAAACACACACTAAGAGCAAACATTTCTTTCAAAATGTCTCAAGGTAAACTACGTACCATGTGAGCTTTATTTATCCGAGAAATTCATTTTCAGAGACTAAAAATGAGATACTAATTGTACTATGCAAATATTACCTCCCATTAAGGAATAATCACCTTGAATAAACTCTTTAAGATCGGATTTAAATTTGAGGGTGACAGTCCATCCAAGGAAGTTCGAGAAAGCGATTCTTTGAGATCGCACTCTGAATTATTTTTGTCGATAAACAAATATTTTCTATTCCTTGTGTTATCGACGTACTTTATGTCAAATGTCGTCGCATTTTATGCCGAGTAAACGGTCATTATGGTAAGCTGAAAATATTCCAAGCAAAACGGTCGGAGCAGACGACTCCAACGCACGACAGATTACACTTTCGCGGAGGAATTGAGAACGGGACAATCTTTCTAAGTTAGGAGAGAGCTAAGAAAAAAAAGGAAACGAGAGAATAATGGCGAATAAAAACAATAACCTACCTATCACGACTGAAAATAAGTTGAAAAATGAGATAATGAATTGCGAGTTAGGGATGTAATATAAAATGTCGCCTCGAAAATATTTTTCCAACTGTACAGCAAGCAGTCGACATTTTGAAGAAAATAAAACCAAAATGAGATGTAAGCTTTCCCGATTCGCTGGGACTGATAAAGATATTTTAACCGTATAATAAAGAAGATCTCTCCCTCTCTGGGGTATAAGCTCAACGGGTCCCGTCACTTTTAATAACGAGCCGAGACTTCCTATTAAAGAGGAAAGGCATGGGTAAAGGGAATAGCATGAGATTTCATCGAGACACACGTAGCGCGCGAAGCACGGACGAGCATGAGGAAGGTGAAATGGAGATAACGTGAAAAGTGAGGTTTCTGGAGGAATTTTAATTTGTCGCGATGTCATTTACAACTACTACTACCACATCCACCCTGAATGCCGTCACGAAGGTGTCTGGCAGGGGGTTTGAGTTCACCAGAAATTTGAGTACCTGTTGACTATTAGCTTTCTGCTGACTATTAAGTCACCTGTCAATTATATATGTATATATATATATATATATATATATATATATATATATATATATATATATATCTCCTGGATGTACAGGAACTCTAATCGATCACCCCTATAACATATACGAAATAAGCAGCGTATCGACTGACACAATTAATACCACATCTTTTGACACGTTCCGCCGGATAACGGTCAAATTATCCTATTAAAAACTTATGGAAATTATTTGATATCATTGACTCTGAAAATATTAAACGTTAAATCAGAGATGTTTCTCTGAATTCGATTGCTAAGCCTTTCGAAAAACTAGTCAACTAAGTTACCCAGTAGATCAGCTTAGATCAGATTTGTATAAATTTTATTCACTCAATAGATGGAGTCGTACACTAGATTTCAATGACTTCCGATCCAATGTATCCAATAATAATGCAATGCTTTATCCATACTCAGGATGATTTTTCATGCAACGTCGTTATTGAAGGTACAACAGCAAACGCTCATGTTCCATGAAATAGATACACGCCAAATACTATTCCAGAATTGCATTAACTTCTCCGAAGGCAGTCGTACCTGGAGAATGTGGACAAACTAACAAAAATTAAGATCCGTTGGAAGAATGTCGAAGAAACGTGATGAAAAGGTAAAAGAGATGTCTTCTTTCGTTGGATAGGTCTCTTTTAGACTATGCTGCTAGTATATGGGATCCTCATGAAGTTGGATTGATTGCCGAATTAGATCGCGTGCGGCATAGAGGAGCTAGGTTGGGAATCACTAACAGATGGAAGGCTAACTTACAGATTAAATCTCTTGCCTAGGTTGGAAGGATGTCTCCCCGGCAATAATTTTGGAAAATTATTATTAAACCCATCGTACTATGGTAGGAGAGATCATGTAAATAAAATTAGAGAGATTAAGGAGAGAACAGTTAGATTTAAAATGTCATTCTTCCCACGAACGATAAGGGATCAGAATAACTTTATCCGAATGTGATAGGGAGTGAAAGGACTTTGAGTAAAAGTAGCCATAATGATGTGTAATCATCCCCTGCCTCGTACACTAGTGGTGGCTTGCTTACTGTGTTATAATAATACAAATAATACCTTTTTGGTTAGGATGCAAATCTCGGTAAAGTATGAAAACAGAAAAATAATAATCTTCTAAAGAACTGGTCGCAAACTTCTTGTTTCTCTTTCAAAACATTGTCTTAAAAATAAAGAAAAACATTTCTTGAAGTAAATACAGTTTATCTCTCTAACCACAGTGCGTAAACATATGGAGGGCTGGTTTACGGCTGAGGATCGCTATTTCGTTTCAAGCCCTAAGACGAGTGAAATTCGCACACCAGAGTGGGCAAAGAACCATTTTCCTATGCCGTCGGTGGATATTTTCAGGTCTGACCTCGAAGAATAACACACCTCTACTTTAGTTGGAGGTGTCACATCAGGGGTTTCGTCCCCAACACTTCAATGCAGTTTACGGAGACCACAGAATTAGAAAGCATGAGAAAGAATTTTCTCAGCATCCGGTTATGGACACAAATGTCAGCGTACATTGCTGAGTTATCATTAAAGTGAAACACTTCACATCGGTCCCATATTTATAGCCTTTTGTGCATCACTATACTACAGTGGGAGTTATTATGTCTAGCTTTTCTGCATGATGCTAAATGTATTCACAGCAACTAATGTTCTTATCCAACTCCAATAATATAGTCTTAATAACAAAGATGAAAACTACAATAATTTTCCATTTTCACAAGTAGAAAATTGCAGTAGTCTTCGTCTCTGTTATTATGGAACCGTTCCAACGCACCACACCTGAATCTGTAATTAATATTATAAATTTACTCCAAAAGAGACACCAGCGAAAATATTTGTCAATTTTATCGCGCATTGATTGCCAAAAGAGTCTGCGTACGATATAAAAATATTTAAATTGTTTCTACCACCAAATTAATCCCCGCACTTTCTCGATAATAAAAGGTTTTCCATAAATTGTGGCATAAAATGCGACGGTTATTATCCTCTAAGGGATATTAACCCGTTGCTATGCTATGCTACTCGATCTATTCATATAGATTTATATTCGATAGTTACCCACAATCAGCACAATGATAAGTGAGGACAAATAAGCGTCGTACTAGAAACTTGCGCTTGTTAACTTGCCACAATACCGAGAAATCCTCGGGATAACGGGGAGTCCTTTCGGGAACCGCCTTAAAGTACGAAATGAAACTGCTTGGACGTGCTAGCCGGTCTCGGACGAAGAGATTTGCGTGTGTGTGTGTGTGGGTGGGTGAAATGGGGTGAGGGAGTGTTCGGGTCAAGGGGTTGGAACTGTGCTGAGCAGGGTATTCGGAGAGAGGGGGGAGGGAGCGCGAGAGGAAGTGGGCGGGCGAGGAGGGTGTAGAGAGGGGAGAAGAGGAGAGAAAGAATGGGAGCCGCTGGGTAGGACGGTGGGAAGAGGAAAATAAAGACGACGAATGGACTGGAGGAAGAGGAGAAGGAGAATGAGAGGGGGGGCGCGGAGGGTGAGGAAGAAGCACGGTGTGGAAGAAAAATAAAAAGAAGGGAGTTCGGCCGGAACTCGGTTCGTGGGTGGCTGACCACGAGGCATGCACCCGTTTCCACCCAAGAGAGTCTTTTGAAGGGGGGCGGAGAGAGGCGGGTGGAGGGGAAGGGGAATTAGGAAGAAGGACCGGAGGGGATGGGGGGAGGTTCCCGGAGGAGAGAGGAGGGGGCGCAGGTGACTCCAGGAGCGAGAGCAGAGGGTGGGTGGGGATGGGTGTGTGGGGGGAGAAACGAGGAAGGGAGGGGTTGTGCGGGAAAGGGGGTGGGAGGGATTGAGGGAGTTGGTAGGTACTCGAATGCTCACGGAAGATAGGGAAAGGAAAGCATAGGAACCGATTCTCTTTTTGCCAATCGCGCGAACGTCCACTCTATTTTCTTCCCTATCGGGCGACTCTTCACGTGATGCTCGTCTTAATCTTACAATCCCTATCCTCTGCGGCAGTCCAATTGAGTTTCCGGATAGAAGCACCAAACATTTCCGTTCATATAGAATGGGACTACATGGAATGCGTCGTGAAAAATTATTTGCCATCGAGACCAGCGGTTTACCCAAAAAATCGGTAATAATCTGTAGAATGGAAGGATCAACATTTGTCATTTACAGGGAGTATTTTTTGTTTGATCAGGGCCTGCATTGTTTCCAAACACATGAAGAAAAAATTTAAAGTTTCCCTGTAATCTCGGATAGCCTAATACGTTGAATTGTTGACGCTCAATGCGATTCGTTTGGCTAAAAAAATTTACCATAGATCTAGGTAATTCCTCGCAAAGTGAACCCATTAAGATAAATAATTAATAAATGCATAAAACGTTAGTCCACTAATTAAGGGTATCGCTGCCTGAACTTCAGCTTTTGCTGCTCAATTTACCTCTCAATCGTAAAGATAAACTTCAACATTTAAGGAATGAACACTATTAATTTTGTCAAGTTGTTTCTCTATTTGTTCAATCTGGAGCAGATTTTGAAATGACCGGGGGAAAGGTCACTTTTGCTTAAAAATGTGACCATTCTACCATTCTTTCCTGGAAAAGACTCATTTTGCCCTTGTGAACTCGCTCATCCAAAATATCATAAACATATTGGTAAAAGAAAATTTGATGTCCTATAATTACCTGTTATTATATATATTATATATATATACATATATATATATACACATATTCACACATACATACATAAATGCATAAAAATATGAATATATGTATGAAGATATATTATATAAGAAAAATATTTTTATGCGTGTAAAAATATATATCAACATCCATATATACTTTTCTATTGTATACCAATCCATCACTATTGCCAAGTTTCTGGACCTTAAGACATGATGAAGTTTCCGAGTTTCTTAAACAGGCGTGAAACGGTTTATGTGATGACTGCCCATCTGGGAGCAGTCACCCTACTGTTGTAATTTGCGGTGGAATCAGCACAAACTTGTTTCACTGGAATTTCTCCTTTGCGCAAGGAAACTTCACAGTCATATCTCAGGTTTTTTAAGGCCCTGGTGTGTGTGGATAAGTTAGAAGGGCGGATTTTAGATTTTGGCTTTGAAAGAATCGACGATTTTTCTGGGAAACGCATTTAATGACATTACATATTCTGGTAAAGAGATTGGGTCCGTACAGCCTTACACCTGTGGATTCGTTAGGGTAGACATACGGTAAGACTACTGAGATAAGTAAAATTCATGGGAATTACGCTAATATAGGACTTGGCACGGGTAAAAAACGAACGGCTGCAAACATCTGTAATGAAGATACTTTATTTACACCTACAAATGCAAAATACTCTAATTACCCCTCCCCAAACCCGCAAAAGGCACTTGGCGGCGATTTTAGAGCACTGATTGTACAAGCTAAAATATGAGGTCATACATGCATACTATGAATATATATTCTTGCTCATATATGCAAGCATTAGAATACATACAAACATTCATTACAATATACATCATTCAGTAATTGGTGTGTGTGACTAAATTCTTAAATTTTGGTTCTAAAATGCAGATATTAGGGTGGCTGGGATTGACTTTGCGTATCGTACGAGGGAAGGACAATTGATCCAATCTGTCGATGACTGTGTCTCTCTTTTTATGTATATGTGATTGAAACAAAAAATGATAAGTGTCATTTCACGTTTGAACTCCTCTTGAATGCACAAACACTTGGTATCCCGCTAAGAAACACATAATACTGGGATGAAACCGAATAAGGAGAAAAACATTGCACAAAAGAGGGGGGTTTTTTGTGCAAATTATTGGATATCATGGGTGAGAGTCACGGAAAACACAAAGATTACACACACAACTACTACATAACCGTATTGAGACTATACGTAAGACATATACAACTATTCATTTTACGCTGACATAAGGACAATAACTTTAGTTTCTCTTTACAATGGTATACAACATTACTGCGAATACTTAAGCGAAAATTAATGCCGAACATACCAATATAAAGGATACTTTTCCTCACAAATTCGTGACCAGAGATGTGGGAAATATCACCCACGATAATTCGAACGTTCCGAATAGAAAATGGTAACCAATGCTAATGGTTCTAACTCTCATGGATCGCTGTTGAGACTCATAGCTTAAGCTTCGCGTTGGGAAAATATCTTTTTCCAATTTCAGCATAAGTGCGCAACGGAAATATCTACTTTCAACTGTTTTATCCTTCCTTCGGGAATCTAAAACAGCCTGAGGATGTTTAGCTACCCGGGAAATAAGACGAAAACTTTCATTCAGTTCCATAATTTATTTCTAAAGTGCAATACCGTGAATTTACTTTCCACGAGCCTCTCTGTGATATCCTCAAGGAGAAAAATAAAGTGGGAAAATAAGAATACCGAGGCCATATGGGCGCAGAAGAACAGGGCAGAACAGAAGCTGGAAACTCTGTGAGGTGACAGAGCATCATCTTATGAGAAAATTGAGCACACGAGTGTAGAGAGAGGAAGGATTCCATAACCCGTTGACCACCACACACCTTTGGTGTCACTCGAGTTTTCTTTTCTTTACCGTTCACGCGTCCAGCTTCACCTATGCTCACTCTGAACACCCGGGATCCCTCCTTGCCGGTTCGTCAGTCTGGAACGGTCCAGACGAAGCGATCGAACTCGCTCGGCATCGACGAGAAAACGAGAAATAAAACTTCGTGAATTCGGAGGTCCCTCCTGCTGCTCGTCTTTCGTCGGTTTCACCGTCTCAGTTTCCACCGTCGAAGGAAACGAGATGGAAGGCAATGACGTAGTTCATCCACGTGAATTTAAGGACACAGTGCCTTCGTCCTCGTAATCGCTCGCTGTCTGACTGACCAGTGGGTTTTGCCCACGCGTTGCGAGTTGCGAAGAATAGTTATTGCTTTTTGTTTGCATTGAATACATATTGAATGATGCGAAAGATGTGCGTGATTGTGCTATTTCAGATTAATCACATGAACCGTTGGGTGAAAAACTGTTCTCCAAACAACATATTTCAACTTATGAGAACAACTCCTTGGTAGGATATTCTCTCTATCGATGCAATCACAAAGAGGACCAATAAACAGATATTGGGGAAACGTGTCTGAAATTTCTCTATTTCCAAAAGGTGTGTCTCAAAAATTCAAACAGTTTTTATTATTACCTTATTAAAAGTTTATTTGATAACTAAACTATAGACTTTAAGCCGAAGCCTACCCTAATACCCCTCAATACCGTAGTGTATAGTATATTTAAATTCCATCTAATTTTGAATAATTGAGATGACTAATTGAAAAAGGTAATCAAATAAATCTTACGCGATTTATTTTGGAGACAATTGTTAAAGCCAGCTGGATTGAAAATTTATAATCTCTTTTCCAAAAAAATAATATATGCAGGCTTTTAAATTTAGATAGCCAGACCAAAGGTTCGCGCAAACACACGTGGGTTTATACACTTACACACTGATTGAGGGTTCATGTAATATCTAAATGCACGGATTGCGGAGGGCTGGGTGTAGCTGAACTCCTTTTATCCCCGAATAGCATCAGGTTAAGTGCTTCCATCCAAATCCAATCCACTAAAACGGTTTTCCATTTCCCATATTCGTTTTCATTGATGTTTGAGCATCATTTCTTTCACCTTTCATCACCGGGTGGAACATAGGCCCCAAGTATGGATGTTCTCCGTGGGAAAAACGCTCTGAAAGAGACGCGCAGAAGTGCAGGAGAATCTCACCTGAAATGTTCTGGACAGAGTAAAACTAAATATTTAATAGAAAAAAAACCATGAATCATACGAATTCACAGTTAATGTATAGGGAGTTAGTCATGCTCTACTATACAGTGACATACCGGACAGTATTGACAAAACTCGATTGTGGATTGATCAAATTACTTAATTTCCTCTCCTCCCATTGTGTGACCCCGTTGCAGAAAAAATAGACATATTTTCCATTTGAAGGCTCATTTTTTTGATTCACCTAGTTTCAAGATAATCCCCTTACATCTAACATCCACCGGTTTGGGGCGCGCATCATAAGACGGATGCCCCGTCTATTTATACGAATGGTTGTACATCTTTCGTATGAAGATACGTACCCATGTCTTTATACGAATACGCGTACATCTTTCGGTTGACATCTTAAAGAGGGTTCTTTTTTACCTAGACACCGTCCAAAACCTCAGTACCTTTGA
Source organism: Hetaerina titia (assembly GCA_037158775.1). NCBI lineage: Eukaryota > Metazoa > Arthropoda > Insecta > Odonata > Calopterygidae > Hetaerina > Hetaerina titia. The sequence continues at coordinate 83,716,113 of CM073771.1, read as the reverse complement.
ATAATAAGAGAGTGATAGGTCATTTGTTTTTAAAAATGGATATGCATTTTCTCGTATCTTGTAATGGGAAATCTTACCTCGAGATGTGCCCAATAAATAAGCCCCGTAGGCCTTTCCATTTCTCTACCGCACAACTGGCGAAGCCGTGGCCACGATTACGTAATTACGTCCCTCATATCAATAATGAAGCCATTTTGTTTGTTAACTTTCGAGTTGAAGTTCACCACACATCTGCCATCATGTTGAAAACAATCTATTCGTTGGTTCTTCACGACAAGGGTGCGGGATATTGCGTTCTAGAGTTTTGTTGTTGGCGTGTGTTATGCGTGATAACACACGACCGCATGTTGTATTCATGACACGGGAACCCTCAGCTAATTTCGCTGGGAACGAATCAGCCACACCCTTTACAACCCGGACTTAACATCGTACGGTTGCCATCTGTTTTGTGGCCCTCTAGAAATTCCTAAGCGAACAGGATTCGGGCAGTGATGGTGAGGCAGAAGTCTTAAAGCACTAAACCCAAAATATGACAAGTGCCTCGTTTTGTAGTGCAGCCATGTAGAAAAGTACATGAAGAAATTTATAATTAAATGATAATAAAATAACTGGTTTAATGAATTATTTTTAAACGGCCTATGTAGCCCGTCAAATATGACGAAAATTAGAAATAAATAATAAAACAAAAACTGTTCGTTATTTATCGAGACCAATCATTCAAAACTTTAAAAAACACCTTATAAAAACACTGATCAAATGTAATCTGTAACCTAACAACGTTAAACATTTTCTTGCAAATTTCATTCTTTGTAAAGAGAAATAATTTCAGGATTAAACAATCAAAACGTAGAAATACCACGGTAAGCATGGCAACCTAAACCAAAAAGCTGGAAAAAACTTTTTAAAATCGTTTGTGAGAATAATTTATTCAATTTTTTTAGTACCATGCAAGCTACCGCTAGAGTGTGTGACAGTAGGTGAATACAATTGTCGGACATGATAGGCAAAGACGCGAACCGAAGAAGGAAATTCAATTCATTATCCATATTTTAATTCAAGTTTTGAGATAATTGTTCATTATCCAAGTAATTTAATAAAGTGAAAAAGTGTCTGAGGAAGGAGTATCTGTAATGAATTTAAGGAACTTCAATTTAATGCAACAGTTTCAGAGTGTAAAAATGATTCGCCTTTAGTGTTTAGGTTTAGCCAGTTAAGCTATCGAAGCGTTCTCTTACACTCCGAAATTTTTGGGGCTTTGGGGAACAAGATCCGGATTCGAATCCCGATCAAGGTGAATGATTTTTACACACTGAAGTTGTTGAATTCGCATATTGCGGTTGACTCCGTTAAAAGTTACTGTCGCGGCATATCTCACAGTTTCTTGCCAACTTCAATTAAGCTAAACTTTGAACATTAGTGGGTGAAAAAAACCCTTCCAAGTAAATATTAAAACCTTTTACCGCTTTTTTGCGACAACAGATGTACCTATGTGCCAAATATAACATTCTGGGTCTTCTCAAAATTTGATGAACACTCAACCTTTTTCAAAATTCTGAGGAACTTCTATAGAGACGGCCACGGTGTGGACGAAGTGAGCAAGAAATGTGGGCTTTCATGAATATAATAGACATACGATAATTATTTTTAGAGCACGCCTTGCATTAATTGTCACTCACTTCAACATTCTTCCCCTCACTCTTGCACGACACATAGATGGTGCAACAGAGGGGTTAATTCCTCCGAAGCGAGTCGTAGAAATGGCAATCAGGACAAAGGTGAGGTTGTAGTTACGGTCCATGCTCAGTAAAATGCCACTTTAAATAGGATTAAGGATCATTAACATTTTTAGGGACGGAGGGGAAGGCAGGGTCGTGCGTATTAAGGGCATCCTCCAGAGTAAAAGGGTTTATAAACCCAGGATCTAACGAGTTGGAGGAGTCTTAACGAGGAGCAGATCTTTTAATCTGCGGGGAATTTAAACGCAATAATTGCATCCCGGGTTAACGTACCTAGTGAATTAAGGACAAACGAGAAAAAAAGTCCATTCCGTCTGTTGGTACATGAGGGATAAGAGATGAATTAAGAAAAAAATGAACCGCCGGGATGAATCGTGTGCATGTACAACTTTATCGCGAGATCGGAGAGAGCAGCAGCAGACTGCGAGGAAATGGTATCACGCCGAGCACGCCAAAGAGACACGAGGGAACATTTTTTTTTACCGTGATGGAAAACAATTTATTCCCTTTAAACCGAGATGCTCAATTGCAACGCAATTTAAATTCAATCCATCATTCGGCACTGTTTTACACGCGAATCTGTGAGAGATCTCATTTAAATTGTCGTGTGCATCTTTCAAGAGCCTCCCGACACTCTATAAAACGACAATAATGGAATTAATATTATCACAAAAATCGTAAATTAGCTATTGCTATTGTATTCTATATCAATTAGTGACGATTATTAGTTAGTAAAATACAGAGCATACGATCCATAACAATGTTAAGGAATGGTTAAAAGATTAAGCCTTAGAGGAGCATGGATGAATTGATTCATTGAGCCAGGAAAAGGGAAGAGATTAGTAGAAAGTTTGTAGACGTATGTTTAATACGACTTTGGTGAGTAAAGTCAATAAGTAGACACACAATAAGCAACTGTGTGATGAGTGGTATGTTAAACACGAGAGAAAGAAAAAAATAATCTTTGATATTTGGAAGGGTGAATGGAAGAATTAAAAAGCTATACAGGCGCTAAGCAACATCCCATAAATGGAAACGATATGCAACATTTGAAAATAAAACTCGACTTGTTTCGATGGCTATAAACGATTGGAATAAATTTTGGATGTCAGAGATAACGAGATATGACAGCATATTGAAGATCTATGCATTTTCAATTTCACATCATCGATGTCATTTTTTGGAGAATGATGTGACGCTGGAGACATCCAGGGAATAGTAAGCACGTCTCGGATCGTTAGAACGAGTCGCTATTTGCGTCCTCACTCGACGCACCTTCCTCTCGAAAAAGAGAACTGCTCGAGCGAAACGGAGACGGTGCTAAGCAGGCGCCGTAAATCTCTCGGAGGGAGTTGACTTTTTATTCGTCGCTGTTCTTGTTCTGTTTTTTTTTGTAAATTTGCAAAGCGGAAAACATGTCGCGTGATAAGTGCTCTGCTTACGCCATACTCTATCACTCCATGATTCGGAGACGCCACGGCATGCTCCGTTGGGATAAATTAACTCATTCACCACGTGTCTCGCGCTCAGGGAAGACTTCTTTGAAGGACCAAAAAATGATGTGATATACTAAATAAGAACTGCTATAAAAATGTTCGTCTGTAAATTGTATCCTGACAGTTACAGCGTAGACATCAGCATAATCAAGAATGGCTATAATCTACAACGATAGTTATTGCCAGATTTTATCTCTGGAGGAAAGAATGACAGTCGATTTTAAGATCAGTAGCATTAACAAATAAAAGCAGCAGCAGCAGAAGTAAAAAATCAAGAGCTCTTTTAGAGAAAAATGCTATTTTTAATAAATTAATAACCCCAAATAATGAATCCTTCAATACATGCATATTAAAACATGGGCTATTTACGAATTTTAGTAGGATTTAGGAAAATGTATTTACATAGAGACATACCGGCTGCCTCTAACTATGAACGCGTTATTACGACAACTTACATGAAAAGAAGACATCTAATCCGATTGGTAAAACAATTAAGTGCGTAATTGACGGAAATTTATCCCAAAAATTTCTCATCCTAAATGTTACCATTCATCGCAATATGTGTCAATCGGAAGGTAGTGGAAACATGGTGCGGAGAAGTCCTCTGTGACATTAAGGAATAGTTTCGTTACTTCCGACTTCCTGAGAAATGATTTTCCTTCGAGAAGTTGGAGCTCTAATCCTTGAGGTCAAAAATTCAAGATGACTTCCTTGGCGAGCTCTTCCAAGATAAGTAGCCGAAACTATGTAGCGTGGGTGAGTGAGTTTTATGTCATAGGTATTCAAAAAAGGTCCCACTGGTGTAGAATTAAGATCAGTATTTTCTTTGGATGAGTAAGGGTGTAACATCCTTATTTTGGATGAAGACCCTCAATTTGTTTTCCCCACTTCCTGTAATTAGCAATAATCCTGTAAGATCTCTAAGAATCAATGTCTAATTGGACTGTCCAGCAGGATGTTTTATGGCCTAAAAATTTCAAATTAATCCCTCTCTTAAACCATTAATTAAGCGAGAATGTTGAGAAATGTTTGCCTCTTTCACGTTTCGAAGGAAACAATGGGCAGTACGTTTCCGGAGACCTGTCATTATTATCGTTACACTGCATTAAAATAACAAAAATTAGTTATAAAAACAAACTCTTCACAATAATAAATACTTAATTCTAAACTATGTGAAAATTGATTTACACCCACTACTACGCTTATCAATAATCTTAATTCCATCGTCTTTGTCAGCTCTATAATCCCTTGTGAGTATAAATTAACGCCAAACCCTGACAATTTTCTACTCGCCAGTAAGAGTAGAAAAATCTCTACTATTAGTAGGCGTGGGAATTGAGGTGTGTTATATAGATTTTCTTTACCGAAAAGAAAAAAAATACGCACATGTACGCCATTATCACGTGATTTTAGGCGCATCTTCCGGCTCCATCTCCAACTAACACAAAACTAAATTCCTTGACCCATCGATAAGCGTACTGTGCATTTGCTAGGTGCTATCACGATTTGAGATACATTTACTGTGGATAATTGTATCTAAAAGAATTAATGCGTATACCCCTACAATGCACATTTAGCGGATGACTCCGTTGAAAATTACTGCCGCGGTATCTCCCGTAGCTTCTTGAAATTTGTCCTATATACCTCTTTGACAAATGGATTTACCATTCATGAGATATATCTTGAAAGGCAAATAGTAATTTTGAGCATCTCATTGTAAGCATATTATAAATGCATTTATAAAGTTTGTCAAGAGCTTACATTTTTGTAACTTTTGAGGCATTGATGCACCGAATTTCCCACGGTCATGTTTACATAAATAAATGTACATCTATCTTTAGACAGCTTTCGCTGGATGAAACTAGTAGGGTGGTTTCTTAACCATGGTGGACAAGCGAGTAAAATGTGAGTTTTCATTACGAGTATGTAATCGTACGTAAAAGTCAAGTTCGTTTTATTAAGTCGTTTTTCAGAAACGTGCTCTTAATTTTCTCGTCCCTTTGTTTAACATCCATATGCCAATGCCACGAATTTAACCTAGACTAATGAGCAAATCACTGAGTCAAACTTTGACAAGGAATTAATGACCTTAACGCCACGATGCATTGATTGGTAGGTGAAACAAAATGGGAAAGTAAAGTGAAATTGGCAGCCAAAGATCGATACAAGGAATCATTTTTCCGTGACAAAATTCGAGACCACAACAGTAGGAAATATAATTTACGATGATCAATAACCGATGATTCTAATGACTAGGAACCGAACTCCTTTGACACATGCTCTTGTGGTGACCTGCAGGGACAAATTTAATTTCAGGAAAGTTGATTTTCTCCTTTTTATCTTGTTTAGAGGAGATAAAAAATCCCTTTCGAGCGAGTTAATATTTTCAGTCACGAGGAATTAACCTATAACATTGAGTCTTTAAATTGTTAACATCTGAAATCCATTCCTGCTTGGCGTACTAATCCTCATTGACTTCATCTATGATGAAAACTATAGAATGGACATAAGGTCAGGCGCAAGGGTACGCTATCGCACGACAGTGAAGAAAAATACGACCATATAAAAACCGTCAAGAGCTCTTCGAGCGTAAAAACTGTTCAACTCTTTCCTCTCCCCTCTATTTGGGCCCATGCTTTGTAAATACCTGAGATAAAAACTAAGTACTCTGGTACTAAATACTAAGAGTTCAAATTTACTCAAAGTCATCACATAAAAACAGCAAGTTCGAATTTAATTCACAGATTGATAGAAGTCGAATTCGGAAGTAAAAAATAATGCACACAACGTTCAATAGAAGAGCAGACTATTCTTCCACTTCACTAAAAAGGAATAAATTACCAAGTTCAATTTATCATCTTAGAAAGTCCTGAGTGTACACATTGGTTTGAAATTAAATTTTGCGGCTTGTGAGTACAGTAAGTAGAATAAAAGGTAACTGATGGTACTTGTACCAAACATGAGCATGGGACTAAAATACAATGTGATGATAAATATACGTCATAGATGAAAGTAGATACTTGCGTAGTGATGATCGTAGATCGTGGTCGTAATCGTAGATCGTAGACCGTATCGAACTTTAGCAGTTCTTAAATTATCACAGTAAAGGAGGCGCTGTTATGATCGAGCACGAGAGTAAACGCTTAATTCTCTCTCTATGAAATTGTTCACCGATAATTTTTATTTTTAAAGTTCCCGAAATGTTTCTATACATATACATATATATATATATATATATATATATATATATGTGTATATATATATATATGTATATATATATATGTATATATATATGTGAAATATATATGTATTCAAACTTGAAAACCCCGTCATGCGGCGCACAAATATTCATTCAAACATAGAAATAGGTATAAGGAAAGGGGATAGGAAAACACATAAAAGGCGAACACAGGACATGTGAGGAAGGCGGTTTTTGAGCAGATCACGAGAGTAAAAATATTTCCTTATCCGGGATTTGAACCACGGGCATTCCACTTGCCGGGCGGATGCTCTACCACCTAAGCTAATAATGAAACCTGATTTACCTTGAGATCTGCGATCTTATAAAGCGCCAAAGTGCTCCGATACATATTGCCCGAGAGATGGCGTTATGGAGCTGTTTCACCCACCAAAGGAGAAATAGACGGGACACAAGAAGGGGAAAGGATAGTAGAAAAGCATTCATACGATCTTATAAAGGATAGGAACGGTGCGTTTCGTGGCACGCATAGCCAGAAGAAGAGACGAGCCACATTGGCCAAACACATATTCAAACTTGAAAATCCCGCCATGCGGCGCACAAATATTCATTCAAACATAGAAACAGGTATAAGGAAAGGGGGATAGGAATACACATAAAAGGCGAACACAGGACATGTGGGGAAGGCGGTTTTTGAGCAGATCACGAAAGTATGAATGCTTTTCTACTATCCTTTCCCCTTCTTGCGTCCCGTCTATTTCTCCTTTGGTGGGTGAAACAGCTCCATAACGCCATCTCTCGGGCAATATGTATCGGAGCACTTTGGCGCTTTATAAGATCGCAGATCTCAAGGTAAATCAGGTTTCCTTATTAGCTTAGGTGGTAGAGCATCCGCCCGGCAAGTGGAAGGCCCGTGGTTCAAATCCCGGATAAGGAAATATTTTTACTTTCGTGATCTGCTCAAAAACCGCCTTCCCCACATGTCCTGTGTTCGCCTTTTATGTGTTTTCCTATCCCCTTTCCTTATACCTATTTCTATGTTTATTGTCTATAGTATATATATATATATCCAAAATGTTCTATATATATATATATATATATATATATATATATATATATATATATAGAACATTTTGGATATACTACTATATACTATATATATAGAACATTTTGGATGGCACAATAGAACACGAAAATAAAATACCACGTAAAAGGAGTAATATTTCAGAAAGTTGGTTTTCGGCCTTCCCTGAGGCCTTCTTGAGTTCAGACAGCAAATACGAGCTCGAAAATGCGCATAACTGCGCCTTATTCTCATTCAACATATGTTTTCATATACCCTTTATTCAATGTATCCTAAATGAATGTTTCGAGAGTACACATATCAGCATATCATGGGATTATCACCAACAATTTTTTAAAATTACAGAATGATTTACCGGTTTTTATATTTCATATCTCTTTTCTATTGTTCACCAGGAAGAAAACCTGCTGTGCTTGCTTTATTTATTGTGTCCGAAACGAAAATCTCAATGGAAAGTGTAAGAACTAAAAGTTGTTGTTACTACCAGGAAAGCTGAAATGAATACAGCGTGAGCAGATCCAATCGTAGATCTAGTTCGCTATTAACGAATTTCTATAACTAAAGAAGAACTACAATTCCCTTATTAGAAATCTTTCAGATATTCATCCGAACTCGCTATTTCTGGCAATTAACACTTTTCGCTTATTTCGACGAGGCGTAAACAAGTAACACAGTTGAATTTTTTTAAATCTTCATATTTTTATCTTACTTAAATTGTACACTGTTTTCCTTAATCGCGTAATGGTTGATTTACCAATCCATCTGGTAAATGAGAAAAGGGAAAATATAACGATAGAAAGTTCTTGCCTTCACACGAGCTCATAAGGTAGCGTTAGTTAAAAAGAGGAAGGGACGAAGGAAAAAAGTGGTGCTTCGTTATAACGGGCATGCAGATTAATTTCGGTTTTTCAGAGAGCCAACAGACGACGGCAGAAAGGCTTTCAGCACCGAATGCCTCCTCTTTGTCCTCTCCCGAATGCATTCTGGTCGTGCTTCTGAATCCATTTCTGAGCAAAACATAACAGCAATGAATAATCAATTAAATTGCCCACGGACTACTCTGGGTTACTCCGCGCGGCCTCTGCGGCTCGGATAGATTGTGTGCTGCCAACTGCGGCGATAACAGTCGGAAAACGTGATGTGGACTAATCCTGACCCTAAGTTCGTAAATTAACCCATGCCTTAAATAGGAGAAACCGGAATAATCCTGTGCTTATTATTACACAGCTCTAAATACGCCCGATCAAGTTAAATATTTGGGGGTAATTCTACCACCACGTCTTTCATGGGGGAGCACATATCAGGACAATACGCGGATCCGCTTTGAAGAAACTAGTCTTCACTAAACGGGTGGTGATAAAATGTAATGAGAAAGTAAAAGAGGGGTGTTATTTCCCTCTAGTTAGGCCTCATTTGGAGTACGCCGCAAGTCTTTAGAATCCCTGGGAGAAAATTTGGCAAAAGGAATTAAATTAAGTCCAGAAAAAATCCACCAGATTCGTGAAAAATCGTTATAACACGATGAGGAGTGTGACAGACCTTTAGGGCAATTGGGCTGGAAGCCAGTTGAGATGCGAAGGGAACACGATAGACTAAAAGTTTTAGAAAAGTTCAAAACAAACGAGATTAACAATGACACTAAAGGAATTATTATTGCCCCACACTATTTAGATAAATCAAACCACAAAGATAAGATTAGGGAGATAGATTCCAGTATACAGGGTTCGTCCGGAAAATAAGTGTACTGAGCTCAGGGAAAAAAATATATTACACTATTACATATCTTAAGCTAATATTCCTCAAAATAGGACCCTTGTGAGTCGATACACTTGTTCCAGCGGCGTTCCCATTCCTGGAACGCTCCCGCGAAGGCATCATCGGGAACCTCTCGAAGGCACGTCGTCACGGCCTCTTTGACGGCGTCCAAAGTCCCGTATCGCGTTCCTTTCAAACTCCTCTTTATCTTCGGGAACAGAAAGAAGTCCGGTGGTGCCAAGTCCGGGCTGTAGGGCGGGTGCGGCAGCGTTGCCACGCCGTGCTTGGCCAAGAAGTCCGGCACGACAAGCGCGGTGTGAGACGGCGCATTGTCGTGATGCAGCCGCCAGATGTTTTTGATCGCTGGCCGGACGCGGGCGACTCGTTTTCGAAGCCTGTCGAGCACTTGGACGTAAAATGCAACATTTACAGTTTGTCGTTCAGGCACAAATTCGTAGTGGACGACTCCCCTTTTGTCAAAAAAGACTTATTGGTCAAGACACTTATTTTCCGGACGAACCCTATAGGTAGTTCAAACACTCGTTCTTTCCCCAGACAATTAGGAATCAAAATGGTAAGAAACCAAAGGCACTATGGAAATATTAAATACATTAAATTGCAAGTCAAGGCAAAATTAAATGATGTATAAACATAAGGTATATTCGTAGGTGCATGTTTGTATTAGTGGATAGTATATACATTTGCTTTCGTGTAAGTTATAGGGGTTTTTGCATGAATAGATGCGACTTTGTGGTAGTAGACTGCCATGAATTTTTGGGTTATGAATGCGTTTCTATTCTCTTTTGCGGGTGGTGACCTAACAACCCCCGCCACAAGCCCTCGCGACGGCTTGCAGGGTATTATCTAAATGTAGATTTTACGGCGATCAAAGGTAGGTTTACGGCTAAATTTCAGCTTATTCTTCAATGTTAACGCCAAAACGAAGCATATATATTTTTCTTATGCAAATGAGTGTGCAAATTTATATGAAAATCTGTATTCTTTCAACAAATCAAACCAAATAATTCTTATTTCGAAGTATTGAAGGATAAGATAGAGAGATACTAAATGTAAACAGTAACGAAAACTGTAATCGTATTCTTAATTATTTCCAAAACTTATAAATAAACAGCCGTCAAGATAAGTTCGATATCATGGTGTATATTATTCCTCGGGTGGATGAAGGAAAAATTTCACCTATTTATCGTTTCTATCTTAATTTCTAAAAATAAAACTTTTATTTTTTACAAAAATTGAATTCGGCATGTAATTTTAATTTTCAAAGGAGAATCTTTTATTGCTAAAAATCGACATTGTTGCTCCCAGCAAAAGTCTCCCAAGTGAAACAAAGTGAGTGAACAAAAAGCCTCTGATGTTTATTGAAGGAACTGGAATAGGAGACAAACGAATCACGAAGAATACATGTGTAAATTAATCTGCTATATAATAATCGTAAAAAAGTAATGCTAAAACAGTGGGGATAACGATCGAATTTGATTGGTGAGGCCATCAGGAGAGGTTATGGAAAATTTACTTCTTAATTGATACAACTTTATTTGTATCGATTAAGAAGTCGTCTAATTCTTAGCTAATTTTTCCATCAATCCTCATCGACATCTTTCGCATAGTCGCAAAAAATTTGCACTCAAGATGTTCTCGTGATTGTAAATAATCATTAGATAATTCAAAGTTTTTATTTCGTAATTGCATATTGACTGACACTTCTTATGTAATGAGATTCATATACAATCGTTATCAGGATTCCGAAAATGCAAGTTTGTTGGCGATGATATACATTAAAACTCGTAGGATACATTTAAACTCCTTTCTTTCTATTATCATTGATAGTATGGCCTTAAAAGGGTTATCCTTTATCCGTTTTCTATTTTCCTCATAATACGGATGCTCAAATGAAGGAAATGGTTTCACTTTGGCACAAAGGCACACGCCCAGCCACCATCTTACGTTATTTACTGCGGTAGCTCGCACCTCAACAGTGGGTGTAGCTACGATGAGGACGCATATGCGGATGTAAGTGCCTACGCCTCTCTCACTCAGAATAAGTGATCGCAACAATAAAAAAATGTTGCAACCAATCCAATGCACCAAACAATGATACGCTACCTAATTACGTCTGAATTGCATGATGAAGCCACAATTCCCATCAAAGTTCCGTAAATTTACGTCTTCGGAAAACGTTTCTTAAGAGACTTGTTGCGTAATGAGTAGGCAAATCTAGACACTAACGGGGTCTCGCTCACTTATTACCGTGACTCCATTTTTCAAACAAGACAACCAACAGAATTGAGTATACCTCCAACGAGAATACGAGAACGGGTAATTATTTTGCCCCAATACAAAAAAACCAGCGTATCTCTCGGGGGGAGGGAGGTCCCCAATAATCAGCCAAAAGTGGTGCAGTTCGCCCACGGCACCCAAGGGAGCGGGGAACACATTAAGCCTTCTCTTCGCACCATCACACATGCCCCATATCCTCCCTTTTAATTCTCCTCTCGATCCAGGGGTCTCGGGCAGGGTCGGTCCGCCCCTGCGGGGGCCCGACTATCAGGAGGGGCACTCGAGCGACAAATTAACTCCATCACGGATGATTTTTTGCTTCATCTGCCACGCGCGTATCCGTCCGGGTTATTTGCTCCCAAACTTTCACACCCGATGTACTCCCCTTCCCCTCGCCGCTAATGATGCGGCTTCCCTCGCGAGAAACTCGAATATTTTCTCGGTCAGTGACGATTAAAAAATGGACCGGGCGATAGGAGGTGACAGGTGGCGGAGACAGTGACAGACGGCCCTCCCTCACCTTTGCCAACTGGGCGAGGGCCTGAATCCCTGAAGAAGACTGCTGCACCAGGTTGCTCACGTTGGACGGTAGGTATCGAGCGGAATGGATCCAGATTCTGTCGTACAGGGTATGTTAGAATAGCCTCCCTAGTTTTAAAAAAATCACTGAAGAGCGCACAGATGAATTAACAGAGTGGGAGTAGTAGCGTTAGCTGGGTGAAACAACGCCATTTTTAGTAATTATCATGCAGTGGTCTGGTGAGCATCGAGGCTTTGTCGTAAAAACGTTCTTTAAGAACAATGATAATATCATGGCGACGCAGGTGGCGCTGTGGTCTAACAATGAAGCGCATTTTCACCTCTCTGGCTTAGTAAATAAGCAAAATTTTCGTAACTTTGCGACTGACAACCCTCGCAAACTTCAACCAAGAGCTCTCCATAGCCCTAACGTGACAGCTTGGTGCGCTTTGTCCTCCAGAAGCATAATTGGGCCTTACTTTTTTTTAATCTCGAGGTTCAACTGTAACTGTGAACTCTGTGCGCTCTTGTGAGATGCTGAAGAAATTTTTACTGCCGAAAATGGAATAGTATGGTGAGGAACATGCCACGGAAGCCTTTTGGTTTCAACAGAATGGTGCCAGGGCTCATAACGCCCGTTGATCCTGCAAGAACAATTGTCCAGCCGCCTGATCTCCTTAAGTGGGGATGTTCCATGGCCCCCTTGCTCCCTGGATTTTAGCCCATGTGATTTTTTCTTTGGGAATATCTCAAAGCTTTGATGAGGTTTAAAAAGTTCGACCGAGAACCTTGGAAGCTCTTAAGGAGGCAATTACAAATGTCATCGCTGGAATAATGCAAGATATACTGAGAAGAGTTTTAGAAAACTTTTTTGAACGACTCAATATGTGCATTGCCTACCAAGGTCGTCACCTGAATGAAATTTTGAAAACCTAACCTATTTTTAAAAAAATAGTATTAAATATGGTTTTCAGAACGTAAAAGAAGACACTTCGCACTTCCACATATATTTTATTACGCACGATTTAGGTTTTGACTTAGAAAGTCATCCTCAGGTGAAGTACAGAAGACATTCTATTTTTCAGATCATTAAAAACCTTTTTTAATGATCTTGGCTTGTTTTTTTACAATTTACCCGTCAAATCAGAGAGTCCATTCTGACTCACCTTGTACATCTAACCTCTCTAACCTTCACCGCTTTGGCATAGAGGCATTCGGGGACGACGCCGATATGAAAGTTGGCCGTCTGAAAGGAAAGAGACTACAATGCCCGTAGTTTAGAGCCGTCTCAGCTCTGGGAGACCTAAGTCAAAATATTCCATGGTTTTGGGCGTAGGGGTCTACTTGGGAAAGCTCAACTTTAGGATATCTCATGGGAATACTTGGCGCAGGAGAGCCCTTGGAAGCTACCAGAGCCATGAGACGACTATTAAAGCGCATCAAAATCTATCATTGTTCCCATCAACATTCCTTCCATAGTTTTTAACACAAATTCCATGAATATATATTCCGTCATAGAAGAAAAACACAAATAACTATGTAGCGGGAGATGCTCTGGAGGTCTTCCATGGAGCGATACACACCGTCAGGGAACTTTTCATAGAATGCCAAGACGGGAATCATTTACGGAAACATATAATTACTCAAGAAAACTACTCCTTATTAAGCAGTTGTGTTCAAAAAACTACATATTTTGAGACATGTGCCTGTGTTCCTGAATACCTGCGTGTTAGTATCGACATGCAATAAGTTTATGAAATGACACTCGATATCACAAGTATTTAAATGACCTTACAGACATTCCAGGGGATCGCATCCAGTTGCTACGTCCTTATTGTTCCACGTGTGCAGAGCCGAACAAACGGTCAAAAATTCCAAAAACTGACATGAAAAGGTCCTTATTGCTGGAAATCAGTCTGGAATAGAGAAACTATGGCGAAAAATGTGCCCAAGTGTTTTCATCATCAACTGAACTCAGAAATTAATGTGTGCCAGCTGAAGTCTATCAGCAGAAAGTTTGATTTTGATAGGCTGAATATTGACATCACTCTAAATGACATGTAATGCTCTAGGTTAGAACTGTACCTCTATCCTATCATTCCCCGAAATTTTCCAATTCCGCGATGCGTAGAAATTTTGTTTCTTCGGGAGTCGGGTAGGACCTCCAAGAGCATCGAACAGCTGATCCTAACATATTCAATATAATTCTGCCCTGATCGTATATTTTTCTTTGCATATCTCGAAAATTGATACCTGTAAATAAGGCAATAACAAACGATTATCCATTAGTAAGCATCCGACTTAATGCCGGATTGAAGAAATCGCATACATTCCAGACTCCTGAATCCTTCATTGTTGCTAAGAAACAATTTATCTAAAAAAATTCAACCATATCGAAGCGTACAAATCATTCTCCTTGAACGGTATTTGAATCCGAATCTCTCGATATCCAGCCTAATGCTTATGGTAATTGAGCTACCCAGGTGTACTTTTATACTCTGAAATTGTAGTGTTAATGACAAGATGTCGGCGGCATTGAATGACCTATCATAGACGCCAGGAAGTTTTCTTGAGTGACGATACTTTCCTATTTTAATTTACCCTGCAAGTCCCAAAATGGGCGTGCGGCAGGTTGTGTTAGTTCAGCATCAAAAATTGGTAACTTATTATTTTTAAAGTTGGCTAATATTTTATTTTTGGGTAATTCTAACTGCCGCGCGTGATGTTTTCTACTATTGCCACCAGGAAGTTGTTTGAAACAAAGGATTTCTTTCATCCATCTGCTCTACAGCCAATTTTTCTTCGCTTATTCTCGTGGTTTAGTTTAGCTATATAATGTGCTCTGTGCTGTCAGCATTTAACTCATACGACCTTTAACTAATTGGGAGTGTAATTCCTGTAATTAAAACTCGTGCTTCCAGGGCCACCCAACTCACATTCTTCGATAAAAATTTAAGGATTTCTTAGAAAAAAACAAAATACTTTGCTTTTCCACATAAACTTTTTTTTATTCTCTAAGAATTCTCAAAGAAGAAGAACATAGTGGTTTGTTTTTTTTTTTAAAACGTCAATATGAAGATTTTCCACCAAGTTACGCCAGAAACGGTTTTATTTTGGGATTTCTTTTGATTCGCAACGATTTTTAAGGAAAAGGTCAACTCTTTACCTTATCCGAAGCATTAATTACGTCCAGTCAAGCATGTTCCTGATATTTAACGCGTATTCTAAGTAAAATATAACAAGTGAAATATAAAAATTCTGCTTAACTTTCGCATTAGACTATTTCTACCATATTTGTTTAACAAAGCGGAGTTTTTATTGATTGCCCATGGCATGCCCGACATAAGTGTTACTCCCAAGGGCTATAGTATTCTTCTGTGTACACATCCCTGTTTATAGGCCTATGGGTTACTGCATTTATCTCCCCCAGATACATTATATCCATGTTAAGATTTTTCTCGAGTTTATACTCTTATTCTTGCAATGCCCTTGGATTCCTTCAATTTAAAGCCTGGGATTGAATTTATAGACCCATGAAATTTAATTAATTATGATTAAGTAAAAGGTCATTTTAAGTTGACTGCTTTCCTCAAACTACAGAGCGTGAATCGATTATCTAATCGCCCGATGACATGACATTCATCTTCCTGGGAATTCTATTCAATGCCATAAACGTTGGCTTTAGGCAAAAATCATAAAACTTTAGCAAACACGCGAAGGTCACAGAGGTTTCCTGAAGGCCTTTTTTGATATTCTGCTTAGTCCATTCTCCATATGTAGGCTCCTTTTGAATTCGAAGTGACATGAGAAGCCCTAGGAAGTGGTTTTATCGATACCCTGTAAGCCAAGTTCTTACGATCGCCCGTCAAGGAATATTTATCTCCACCTAAAGCAGCCGCCCTCGGGAAATATTATTCAGTCATTGCTGCAAGCAGCCCTTTGCTGCTTAACTTCTGCATTCATTCCTTTCAAAGTGCATGGTGAATTTAAACATTGCCTTGGTAAATTACAGATACTTTCAATCGATCGAACATCGCCTTTGAATAGACTGCAGATGCCTGATGCAGAGTCGTAACAATATGCTAACCATATGACTACAGAAAAATTTCATCCTACTGTATATATAATATAATTATATGCATATATAAGTAGACGCAAGAACAATAGCAATTCTGCAAATGATGCGTTGATTAATTTTCCCATTTGATTAACATTTTCATATTTTTCAACCCAAGAAAATAGGTAATTCGACTGGCGATAAAATATGAGTTTTTATTTATTTTTGAGTGTTTGGCTAAATTTTTAACAAATTCGAGAAAAGTGTAGGAACTGCAACACAGAAATTTAAAAAAAAGACAAAATTCTGAAAACGATAAAGTTCAATGAAATAATGCACGGCCTATCATAGAAAAGCGGTCGTAGATTATGGAATGATTGTTAATTTTTTAAACGGTAACAATGAAATAAAAATATGATATGCAAAAAATATGCACGGTTATTTTCCCGATTAATTCAAAATATATAAAAAAATATTGTTACCCAGAGTTCTAACGCAATGAATATTATACGAACGCTATGAGCCTTTCCTATCATTCCATTATTATGTATGACACACATACCCCTTCACCCTCTTCCTGATACGCTACCACTCTTTAGTTGTGGCCACTATCTTGGAAGGAAGCTATTTATTTACATATGCTGATTGTCACTACTAGGAAAGGTGATGGCACAAACTTTAAGTATGATTATGGATAACTTATGTACAGTCACGCAAATTTAGCGTGTCGCTATGCATTACCAACAGCCTTTCCCCACACGTCATATTTCCTAAGTTCTTGCTGAGTAAAGTGTTACGACCATCTTGGCGTCTATAGGTGCCCATATTAATTCTTATGATGAGGCCTTGCTTTAAAGTTGAATTTTAAAACGTCTCAAAACAAAAAAGAAATTAAAAATTAAGAGAATTGAAGGAACTATACGTAAAAGTAAAGCTCATATTATGAATTTTTAAAATGCATGTTTATAAACATTAAAATAAATGAATTACTCTATTCATTTTCTGAACAGTCCAAATTAATAGTTTGAACTTTGAAATAAGTAAAATCATTTGTAGGCTGTCATTAAAATTTTTCTTTTTTCAATATAACTAACATTACCTAAATAAATTTATTAAATATGAATAAAAATATGTCACATTAACGCTTATCGCTGCACAGATGTACAATATGATCCCTTTATAAAACCAAGGCAAAGTTCACGTAACTTAAGCAGCAAGCATTCATAAATCCTACCATTGTTCAAAAGGTCGATTCAAGCAATAGAAAGAAGGGTTGGGAATATCAAGAATTAAAGAATAACCACGGTTGAGGAGGGCATGATTTTGGTACTTCAATGCTTCTATTGTCCTCGTGCTGCTTTTATGAAGCTGAAACGAACTTTGCTCCATTCTTCACCTAGCGCTAGGGGGCACAGTTCCGAGTTGGTGAATGAGTTTCATGAGGCAACACCTTGGATGCTCAGCTACCTTCCCTCACAGAAGAGCTCCATTAAATGTAACTATTTTGCCTCCCAATGTCATCAACTGGGAAGATAACTAAGAAGAGGAGCATTTACGCTCCATCTTAGGGCGGCGCAACCATTTGTCGGTGCATGATGTGTGTGTAGGTGCGGGGAAACTATGGAGATCAAAGTTAGTGTGAAAAGGAGATACAATCATAAACATTTGGGGTTCAAAGCAAAGAGGAATCAGGTAAGATATTCTTCTTTGGGACATAGATAATACATTGACAAAAAGGTAACTGAATAAAATAACTGAGACGAAAACTCTTGCAAATTTTCCGCTCAATGTTAAGGTATGTTAAGTGGAAAATTGCGTTTTCGCCTTTTTATTATTAAAAAGTTCCACCACATCAAATCTGAATCTATAATTTATATTAGAACTGAATAAAGCTTTTTATCTTCAGCCGAGCATGCCAAAAGATTTCGCGGGAAAACCTGGTATACGAGTACTATCCAATTTGAAAAAATGCAAAAATAAAAAATATCACCCCGTCATAGTAAAAAAATTGCCAAGTTTAGCTTTCCTCTGGGATAGGTGAGGGCAAAGTTCAACCCGAACGAAGCTTTTTCCGAGCAAAGTTCACACATTCAGGGAGGCTTATGGGAGGTCAGTTCCATCTCATTTCCCATCTGCAGACTCCCACAAAGCTGTGGTAAGTATCCAAAAGAAGCACCGTTTGATTCATAGATGGGGTTGATCAAAGGGTCAAAATGTATTTAAATCCGGTACTCTTAAGTTGGGAAACGACGCTTCAAACATTTCACAAACATGCTTCAGTGAAGTAATAACTATGTTTCATCACCAAAGGTGGTGAACAATAAGATCATGCGAAAACAGGATATTGTTATTTGTATTTAAGTCAAAATTTCATTCACCTTCTGTAGGAGCTGGTTTAATCGGTTAACCGGAAGAAAAGCCTTTCTTCCACTCCATTACATCCCCTTCATTAAGAATTTTAAAAATATCATATTATGACGGAGTATTTTTTTAAGTTTAAGTTCGATTCTTTATTTTTATAAAATCTCTGCTTTTTTCCATGAAATAAACGCTTCTTAATGGCTTAAATGAAAAGAAATCAATCATAGAATAAAACTTTTGAATGAACATGCCTACAAAATAAGGGAGCGAAGATGACTATTTGAGTTTTAAAGATCTTATTGTCAAATTATTTATGTAAAAACATTAATAAGAATGTAAATAGCAACAGTTTTAACAATAGACTTTTCAGAACAAAAATGACATATGAACGTGGGGGTACATAACTTTCCTGCGAAATTAACAAAAGGTTTAGGAAAAAATGAGAGAAAAAATCTATTTGGACTGATTCGTAGTATCTATGAGGAAGGAATCTGTCCGGAAGACTGTAAGGTCATTGTTAGTTCCTATTCTGAAAAAGGTAAAGGATACATCATGTGAGGATTACAGAACAATAGGTTTGATATCCCACGCAGCTAAAGGTGTTATCAGGATCATCAACAAAAGATTATTTAGGGGATGATCAGTTTGGGTTTAGGAAGGGAAGAGATACGCGTACGCCATTGCAGTAATTAGATTACTAATCAAGAGAAATATAGAATACAATCGGCGTATTTTCCTGTTTCGTAGATTTCGAAAAAGCGTTTGATAGAGAGAATTTGGTAAAACAAATGAGTATATTGCAGAAAACAGGAATAGATTGGAGGGACAGGAGACTAATCCGCAATCTGTACATGCATCAGACTGCTCAGGTGCGAGTGGGTAACGAAGAGTCCGGATAAGCAGTGTTAGGATGAGGTATAAGGCAGGGTTGCCCATTATCCCCGGTGCTGTTCAACGTATATGTGGAAGAAATGATTCAAGAGGCATGGGAAGAACTGGAGGTAGGAATAAAAGTCGGAGGGGAATTCGTAAAATCAGTTAGGTTTGCTGATGACCAAACTTTAGTTTGTCAGTCAGCCAAGGGGTTAGAAAAATTGCTGAGTATATTGATAACTCAGTGCGTTAGACATGGAATGAGTATATGAGAATAAATATTAACAAAACAAAGGCTATGCTATTTTCCAGAAGTAAAATGCTAAGCTAAACATTAAAATAGAAGTGCAAAAACTAGACCAGGTAGAACAGTTTACGTATCTCGGCAGTGTTTTGAACCAACACGGTCAAAGTAGTAGGAGAAGAATTGCAATAGGCATAAGAGACTTTCACAAGGAAGATCCGACAGGAGTAGGGAGTTAATAAAAATGTTGAGTAGGGAGGTAAAGAAAAGACTCGTAAAACTCTGATATGGAGCGCGGAAACGTGGTCGCTGAAGCGGGTTGAAAGAAGTAGATTGGAGGCTTTTGAAATATTGGTGTGGAGAAGAATGGAGAAGGTGAAATGAACCGAATGGAAAAAAAGGAGGAAGTACTTGGTATGGTGGACGTGGAGAGGGGCTTGTTGGGAAAAATCCTATGGAGGCATAAAAAATGGATGAAGGGCGTTTTGATCAGCAGTGGGATGTTGAAGAGTGTAATAGAGGGGAGAATGTTAGGCAAACGAGGAAAGGGCAGGAACGGGATAGGGATGTTGGACGGGATGAATAGAGGAAGGAAATACACAGAGAAAAAGAAAGACTTGATGTGGAGTAGTTGGCTGGATTGTGATTTGTTAGGTGTCACAAAATATTAATTTGGTAGTTGTGTCCATCCAAAGCCTACCTTAACCGATAGATTACTTAATAAAATAAATGTCATATGAATGTTCCTTAAAATTGTCACCATTATAAAGTTAATGGTTAGTATCGGCGACTCGAATTTCCAAGGATGACCTGTTTTAAATCAAATAAAGTTAGTCCTTGCTTAGCGGCCATTCTGTGTTTGTACGTGCATAATTAGCAGTATTTTTTAAAAGTGGTTTCAAATTTAACACTCCTGATCACACAAAATATGCAATCATGTCAATGTTTATAAAATGAAGAACGATATTTGCTAACTCGGTATCAGTCAATGCATTCCACTGATCAAACTGGGGAAATTGCAAAATCTGAATTAATGTGATTATGTAATCGGCATACAAGCGTTAGACTTTCATGAAAAATTTTAAAGCTGTGGCTACATCAGAATTAACTTTCATCTTGACGGATAATAGGCCGGGGAAAAAATATTTTCTCCCTCATTTGTAAATTTTTCTCTAAATAAAGAGCCTAATAATAAGAATTGAATGTCTTCTTTTTAAAGAATTTTAACTGCGCTTACAGGGTGATTGATATAACAGTGGTTTTAACAAATGGAAACATGATAATGAAGCAACATATCATTACCGTGAAGTGAGTAAGATGTGCAAAATTAAGTACTGAGATCATAACAGCTTTTGGTTTCATGCTTGAAATTGGGTCGGAATGAATGCCAATTTTTATTTAGTAAACTCGAAAAAAATATTCATCTCATAAAATTTACCACCATTGGTCGTTTAATGTGACCACTTCAGAAATATACTCAAAATAGATCGAGCACTACGTTTAGCCCGACGATAATGAACCTACTTACCGTGGCCCTTGGCGCGGCGGTAGAATGAAGGGAGGTATATGGGAGCCGGGTGGCGAGTGGTGATTCCCAATCGCTCGCCTCAAGATCCTCAATCCGTTCCCCCTTTCCCTCCTTCCCAACTTCTGAAATAGGAAAAAAATACTGGTTAAAATAAAATACCTTCCACCTTCCATCAATCTTCACGGGTGGGGAGGCGGACCGTGGCGTCTTTCCACCCGCGCGGAAGTGGGTCTTGGGAGAATTATGCAGGCGTTGGCGGGGGAGGAGGGGGAGGGTAAGGGAAAGGTGGCCGCCGTCCCAGTCACGCGAGGCGAAAAAGAAGAGTCAACAAATGGGGAGGGAGGAACAGCACGGGGTCACGCGAAGTGACAGGAGGGTGGAGAGGAAGGATAGAATTAAACGGAAAGAAGTAACCGAAAGAGGGAAAGAAAAAGAGAGAGAGCCAGCCACAACCTTCATGAATACGCCATTCCCTCAATGACGTCAGTGATACCATGGTAACATGCGCGACAATCAGGGCCGTCGGCGTGCTAAAAGCATACGACTTCAATTTCGAATATTTTCTAGTTTAGGAGTATAAAGTTGTTGAATTGCAGATAAGTAACACCTTGTTTGTAAATTAGACAATTTTTCTATAAAGCGAGTGTCATTATTAAAATACCTATCAAGTAGTAAGAAGAAGCAGGATTTTTTCTGCTGCGAAAAGTTTATTCCCATGCTTTTTTACTCGAAAATCGGTCTCTCAGATTTAAAACAGCAATCTGGAAAGCTGGCGATTCTTTTCAATGAAATACTCAAGATGAATTCTAATCCACTTGTGCAATAGTGGAATATTAAAAGGGCAAATTTTGAAGTTACATCCAAAAGAGCTTAATTCGGTTTTTCTGAGCAGTATGAGAATCACGTAATAATCGCAATTACGATCCTTCACACATTACATACAACACAGATGAGAATTTTTAAAGAATTTATTAATTGAATTTATCAAATTAAATTCTAATTTTTCAGAAATAGCATTTCACGCTATTCAACAGCATTGAACGGGAGAAGTTTTCATTCTCAAAAGGTGCAGGCGCGGGCGTATCAATGTAATTTCATCGATTTTCCCACTGTTGTATGAAGTAATGACGACCGTACATAAAACAGCCAATTCCCGCGATCGTAGCACCGGAGTGTCAAGCGCCATAACCTGATTGGGAGGATCATCTCAAATGGAACTTGACGCAAGGGATTTAAGATGTCGGATTCTAGACAGCAGGTACGTGAAGTTATGTTCCCTCAGTTTGCCAGAGCCAGACTGAACTCACACGCGAGGCAAAGGTGAAATCTAGTCCACTACTGATTACTATCAATTTTCACTAGAACAAGCAGCAAACAAGAGAATACGGAAAAAGCTCAAATAAAGAAAATGTTTTGAACGCTTTAATATTCAGTAGATTCATGGGATCTAATGACCTTGGCGAATTCACGAGTAGACATTGCAGAAAAATATTACGGGGAGATTATGAAAGTGTTTTAAATTAATCAGTTCAATTTTGTTAACAAACAAATCATTAGCGTACCCTACGTACCTGTTTAAGTTCCGTTATTGGATCTCGGAATACATTTGAGATATCCTGAGAGGTAAGCAACTCCATGTAACCCCAAGGAAGGTAGACGGGCGAAATTAAGAGAACTTCAATTGTGAAAATGAGTAAGAATCATTTCAACGGTGATTTGTGTTCCAAAGTGAACTTTAATGAAAAAACTTTTACGGTGGATTTTGACAACCTTTACTTCGTATTTTAATCTTTTGCTCCCTCAGATTCAAGTGCTTAACCGACATACATCACCGGGAAATTTAACTGCATTATACCTGTAGTATTCTAAAAGAGGCAATTTCCTTTGCTAACAATTATTTACAAGAACATGGCAATTTTTGATCATGGTTTCATCCGAAGTTTCTCTTCCAAATGACTCAAATATTCACTTTTCCAAGAAAACAGTAGATTTCTATTTATTCTTTTCCATACATTATGCCCAGCGTCAAGATGGACTCTTTAGGAAAAAGGAGCTGTGAATGTTTATTGGGAGAAAAAATACAATATACCAGAATAAATACGTAAATTGTAGTAAAGTATACTTGTTTTATGATAACATTTTAATCGATTAAGTTCAACGAAACTGATTTTTCAAACAATTCAAAGTAATTTTACTAATATTATAATTTAAATAAGCTTTAAGTTTGCGTAAATTAGGTATGAGTTAGGGCACTACTAAGACACCGCTCAAGATTTGTGAGGATAAGACCGGAAAATTTTTAAATAATATCTACTTCAGTTGATGTAAACACTTTCAATAGAATGTTAAGGATTTTTTAATTGTTAAGTTGCTAATCTGGGAAACTCACCAACAAAGTTTGCATCAGGTACTAATTTGGGTATTCAATGGAATGAGGTTTAAGGTTTATGTTATTATTAATGAATGCTGGTCTGCCCAATTAGTTACCACATACATTATATAAGAGCAATTTTCAAAGTAGACTATGACAAATAGAAACTATCCACTAGAAAAATCGTTTCGGTCACTAACGGGTTCTCTTAAGTGGCCAACTGAAAATTATTCCACTAGAAAAGTCATTTCCAACTTAAATCTTCAGCTCCTGAACTTAGTAATGAGGAAAGTTGTGATAGAAGGAGGACATTTTGTTTTATACAGCTTGTTACCCACGAGATTCTTTTCCATGGCAATGAGCGCCAATGGATCTAGCTCCCGCGGTTGGGTGTAATAATCCACATTACTTTTAAATCCAACGCTAAAACAGTCTGATTGGGTATGGAATAGTTTTTAATGGTTCTTATCAGGAATATCATCAAAATTGATTTTCTTTGAAGCAGTATCACTAATTAAAATTTTCAATCCGATTATGACACTGTATTAAGAAATATTGTCTAGAGGAATTAAACAATTTTTCAAGACTAGGAAAAATTCTTTAACGAGATAGCAATGCCACATGACCTACTATTACAAGAACATCACCAATACAATTAAACAATGAAAACAATTGTTGCATATTTAATAGAGGAAAAAAAATTTAAACAAATTTTTAAAATTTAAGGAAAAAAATTGCAAACATTTAAGCACATTTTTCAAGCTAAAGAAGCTAATTTTCTATACGTTTTGGTAAACGTATCATGAGCATCTATTTCTAAGATGAAAAAAAGGCGACGTTAAAAGAATAAGTAGCGATGAATTTCAATTGGTATATTACTAAGTGTTCATTTTCACCATCAGGAGGATAATTTATTTCATTCATTAAAATAGTTTAAAGGAGTATGTTTGTCTTGCATGCGTATAGAAGATAAAATGCGAAAAATTTTATGCTACCTGTTAAATAACCCAAGGCTTAATAACAAGAGGAAACATTACACGAGTTTATATATAGCCGCAGTTAAAAGGTACTCGTTAGAATGGAAAAAAATGTTACAAAACGACAGAAAGCAAGTAAAAATAGTTGCCTCTAGAAGCCAACGAGGGTATTTAGAGAAAGTCGTAAATCGCAAACTCGGTTCGGTAGAAATAGAGATAAAAGAGTGGAAATTCCTTCAGTAAAGAAAAGGGTTCCTAAAATAATCGAGAAAAAAATTACGTTATGAAACGTGAAAATGACTTTTCGCCTTCGCGCGACGCGGAGTGATAACATGTATGTAATAACTACAGAGAACATACCATTCGCCGCTTGTATCATAATCTAATTAGCATAATCAGGCACCCTTTTGGGCAAAAAATTGACTTTAAAAATATTTTCTCGATCTTGCGCTTTAACAAGGCGTTGCAGCATGACATCCCGAATTGCGACATAGAAACCAAATTAGTGATACGTCAAAGAATCTTTGTAACAAGAATACGTACTTATTCCACTGTAGTTGGAGCTGAAACTAAATTTAGGTACAACATTTATCACAGGTTTTAAGTATTATTCAGTGCGCATTTGGGAAATATTACCAGTATTTAATTACTTTATTGTTGAGGTTGGTTTTTAGGAACCAAATACAAGAAACTTGATCAAACCTGGGCACCCCAGAATGAAGTTTAGCACTTCGTAGACGAAAAATAACGATAAAAGAACGTAAGTAGCTTGCAATTTCATCAGGTAAAATGTATGCGATGACAGAATTTTTTTGCGAAAAAGATAGTGATTTCTAATTTCGAGATTATCAAGAGCATCGTGAGTCTAATATTTACTTTTTAATTCATATATTTACATTTTCTTTGAACCCATCAAAAACCTGCCTCGGCCAACTCATACGAAATAACGCCGAATCGGTTGATTTCTAATCAGCTAAAAGCGAAACAAATTACTTAAATTATCGTCAGATAAAATTTCGGGGCGATCCTTTGCCTTTTGGTCAGCGGTTGTCGGCGTCATGTTAAGAGTTATCCAATAAACGAGTTAGCTTCACTGCAATTTGAAAATTGGTATTGGGGAAGGACGGGCAATAAATTCGATACGCCGGGGTCACGTGAGGTTGCGTCAGCATCCCTCTTACATCAATGCCAATACTATCAATGATTTAATGAAAAAGGCAAAACTACATTGGATCGTTCAAAGGGTCCACTCACTGGAAGCACAAAGATTTATAGGCCAATTAACAGAAAATGCAGAGTAGCTGGAATCCCGTATTGCTAGAATTTCCTATCGGTTCCAGTGTGAAGTATGGCATTCTGCTTTTGAGTTGATACACATCTGCATGGCTGACGGGTTCGAACGGCGTGGACTCGGCGCCCTATCGACTTTTTATACTCGACTGATGGTTGTTCAATCAACTGCGATAATGACAGTTCAACGATTCCCTAAAATGTGATCATTGAATTTAGGAAGTGCCTTCCAGCTCCGTTATGAATTTGAGCTGATCGCATGACACTGTACTGCTTCGGAGCATCGCGTGTTCCGAAAAAATGAATAAATACTCTCATTCAGACGCTTGTTTGCTTGAGAAACGATCAATATTCATAATTGTCAAGAGTGTCCCTCTTCATACCACCAATCTTTCTTGAATAAACTATGTTAAACATGGAATATAATCCTCGAATATAATTATAAGCGACGGGATTAACATTATAGAGGGTAAACTTAGTTCTTTTCCACATATTTTCTCCGTGAATCATTATAAATATAGGCCACTAAACCAGTATCCACATTATTTAATGCTCATTATAGTGTATCTACGAGTGAAAAAAATGGGAGTGGGGGTTTGGAGAGGAAGGGAATTGGAAGATAAGTGTTGATTAAGTGGGAATTTGATTGCGTATTGTACCGAGTACAAAACGCTACAAATAGCAAAGACTGTAAATCGTTCTTCTCTTAGTTTTTTGATTGAGTCCAAGGCGATTTTATATAATTTTTTTCGAATCTAATTTCCGAGGGCCATTGAATAAATGTTGTAGAAAAGTGTGAAATATTATGGGAAGTGAGCACATCTAAGAATGCCTGAACCCACCTTTCCAAACACGACCCCATTGTGATGCAAATGATATTGAGTTTTCGCCTCTATTGTTTCTAATTCACTATACCAACCACTCCACATTCATGGCACCCCATTTAATTTCATGCATCCTCCACTGGCGTACATACGTAGAAGGGTATTGAATATACCATGGTTTGGTCAATTGTCTGCATGACGACGAACTAGCGCTGAAACAACGGTCGATGTACCAAAAAATGTTTTGTATTGAATAAGTTTTTAAGTCATTTACATAATTTACACCTGTCAAGAGCTAATATATCGATAAGAGTTAGATATGCTTTTGCAAACCGGTTATGAGTAAAACAAGTCACGTGAATGACGATGGATATTTTCTTTCTTTTGGTATAATCAAGTTATTGAGCGTACAGATAAGAGGGAAATTCATATAATTGCCTACAGGATTAGTATAATTTTTCCGACCACGTCACGGGTTGCTTAAAAGTGCTTTCCAGTCATTCAGACAGCAAAAACATAAGATATCAACATGATGCAATTTTTCCAAAATCTTATACTGAATTTCCCACGAGGGTGTGTGTCAGGAGGTGTTAAATACCCATAAATTATAGTAATAAGGAATAATTAGGCAATAAAAATTATAAAAAATAAGAAATCAAAGAAGCATTGAAAGTAGTGAATACTGAAATGCAAAAAAGATTTCAAAGCAAAGAAGTTAGTATTCCATTCAAGAAAAAGTAATTAGAGTTCCACATCATTTTACTTCCGTGAGGTCCAAATCGCCTCACGTGACATTTTCAATGTGGTGGTCACGAATTGTGAGAATGATGATATATGCCGTAGTAAATGATATAATTTTTTGTTCTTCATTTTTATTGCCAGAAAATTACAATTTTTTTGTCCTAATCTGCGGAATTTTTCGGGTTGGAAATTTTCAAGCATTCTACACCGACAAATCTTGTATACACGACTGCCAAACTTCTGCTACCTAATTACGTTCAACAACAAGAAGCAAAAGCAAACCAAAATACCTTGGGGATTACGACTCGTGTGCATTGATTTGGAAATGGCTAATGGGGAAATAGAAAATCCTTCTATATATCCTAAAATATCTATCCTTCTTTCAAGCAATCCCGTTCGCGTTTACTAATCATCCCATCCAATGGTAAGTAGCTTACATGATGGTGCAAAGGTGAATTTTGAACTTGAGCGTCATTTTGAATGCTAGGAAGAGCAAATTAAGAAAAATCTACTAGGGGAACAAATTGGAAAAGACCTACATTTTGGAGGCAAGATGAGCCTATTGCTGACGGTAACGCGCGTGGAGCCTTGCCTTGTAACATGAAAAAAGAAGCTGATAAAAAAGGAAAACAAGGAGAAAGCGCAAATTAGATTTTCACTGATGGCCTAGGAAGAAAGAGAAGTCAAGGAGGACGTGGGAGGAAAGACGGTCGGAAGACCTAGAATCTCTTTAAATAGAGAGAAGGTAATTACTTGTTAATAACAAGTTCATTACGCTTTATTACTCCAATTTCTGCAGCTATGAAAGGTATATTAAAAAGATATATTATACCATATAGTATTCCAAGAATGACACGTTTATCTGGAATTATTTTGAGTAAGTTAAAAAATGCAGCGGACAAATTTTAACAACGAAGAATTAAAGGAAAC
Organism: Hetaerina titia; assembly: GCA_037158775.1. Taxonomy (NCBI): domain Eukaryota; kingdom Metazoa; phylum Arthropoda; class Insecta; order Odonata; family Calopterygidae; genus Hetaerina; species Hetaerina titia. The sequence continues at coordinate 83,687,830 of CM073771.1, read as the reverse complement.
ATTGACATATTTAATTCAAATATACGCTATATAGTATTTATGCATGAAATGAATGCTATTAAATGCCATCTATCTATAAGTCAACAAAATTTACTAGTATAAAGAGGTTATAAATTAAGCCATTTATACTGAAACCGGAAAAAAACAAGAATTGCATCGCTGTCTTTTTAACGTGAATATTAAAATTCAGTTATTTCAAAGACACCATTCTCTGTTAGGAGAACGGTGTTTGGTATTTAAGTTGTTTCTTTTAAGAAAATTTTTTATCGATCGCAACCAAAAAAACTTAAACGGAAATTCATTTAAAGATACGTATTTATTTAAGTAAAAAATAGTCAGATTAAATATACTACATAAAAGTGGTTAAATTTTACATTTTTTCCCAAATAAAACATGTATTGTATTTTAATGACTAGTATAAAATGGTAAGATAATTGCGATACATAATATTGACCCCATTTCAGGAAAAATGAATATATTCCCTTAACAAATTAATTCTAGAGTACTCATACCCTTTGATGGGCAATTGACTACAACGCGCGATAGTATTTTATTCTTCCTTTCAAACAGAGACTGCGAAAACGTCTGCAAACGTCGATTCCTGTTACAGACGAGCAAAACTGATTGAAAAAATATCAGGTACTGTTTCTATAACAGCTTCGTATCTTCCCTTCGGGCAAATTTGGAAACCGTAGAACCTAACGGAACTATAAGGGTGCACGCCTATCTCTAGTGAACCACAAAACCACATGCCGAAGCTATATAACCGAAATTCGATTTGCGTGAACAGCCTCTTCTAAAACTTGATCGTCAGGAACTTCCTCGGTCCTGAAACTCACGGGAGAGTTTGGAATGACTTTCCTTTGGGGAAATTCAAATACAAAACGTGAACGGTTCTAATTGACATCCGTTCAATGCAGTGAAACCTCTCAGTGGAGAAGATATGGTTTGGAATTCTCCGCGATTGGCGTATATCCTTGTCCTAACTTTACCTGTCAGTAAAATATAGGACTGTCAAACCAGTTTTCACGATGGCACCAAATTTCGGTTTCTTTCTATCTATCAAGTTTCACTTTTGAAATGTGGAATCGAACTTTGAAAATTCAAATAATCTTGGTTGCATCGAAATGCCGTTGATTCCGAAACACAAAATTTTGCGGAATTAATGCGTCATCGTCATATCGACTTAACATTTGAAGTTCTTTGTTTCCAAAAACATAGACTTTGTACATACATAGACACAGTCAATCCTTGAATAATGACCCTTAATTAAGAGACAAATATCTCTGAAGTTGTTGGTGACCCATAGGATTTCGCGTCCTTTCACTTGAAATTACAAAAATAAGGTCCGGGTATGGAATACGTACAGAAGTTTTGAAATGATTCCTCATTCATTTAATAATTCAGGAATTGAGTTCATAGGTGGCATGAAACAATGGTGATTTTAGACAATAATTCGTGAATTTTTGGATAATTCCATGATTTTTAAAGTATACATCGACGAGATATTTATTTATCATAAATAGTCTCCAGAGTCGCGATTTACAAAGGTAAAAGTCAATATTTATGCTATAAGAGCAGTTTTACATATCTTTCCAAAATATTATAAACTGCTATTTGTAAAATTTGTATGATCTATAACTTTTGCAAGGTACAGTGAAAGAAGCCGCAGTCTTCCAGATGCTAACGGGTACTCTATGAGATATTTTAAAATATCACCTTCTTTAACTGAAGCATGTTTCTCTTTTATATATAATAAATGTTGAAATTGTTCGTTTTTGCACACGTAAATTATGTTTAAACAAGAAATATATATTAATTACAATTTAGCCGACTAGTTTAGTCAGAAGGCTAATGCGCCCGTCTACTAGTGCATAGAACGCGGGTACGTATTCCGCCTCGGGCACAAATTTTCTGACAACTAAAAATGTTCGGTTCTAAGGAAACCTGATGTCTAGCTTGTTAGAATCCCATCAAGGGCTTATAAGAACCCCAAGGGGCGCACGGACCTCCAAAGGAGTCTGTGCGTCAAAACAAAATTTTTCCCAATAGACCTAATTTCACCAGTTAAAAGCTTTTATGATCATGCCCTAATTAGTGACCATTTTCATAAACCCTAAGAACATGATCCTTTAATTTAAGAAGCAAATACCTGATTTTTGTATGAATCTTGTAATGCTAATGTATGAGTAAACAAAAAATGTATGATTAATAGAAAATGTTCTCCTTTTTTTCCAGGTAAATACTACGCTCCATCCTTACGTAATTCTTAAAAAGAAGTCCACGATGGTGAATAATATTCATTTACGTCAGTGATCAAGAATTGGACAAGGTATGTCGCATCAGCAATGATGTTAAAAGATATTTTTGCAGTATGGGAATGTCATTAGATCTCAACAAGAATTATGATTTCTCTTTTTCCCTGTTACCGTTTGATGTGAAATACTACTTTAGTAGGTCATATAAGACCTCCCCATACAGCAATAAATTGATTAAACTTTGAAGTGGTTTCCGAAAATTCAATATGCTTTATTCCATACAAGATAAATAATTTACCGCTATCCAATCGGAAAGTCCCTTTCATCATCGGATAGAACTGATTCTAGGGAGATGCTTGCCTTTCACATTACAAGATTTACCAAATTACAAAATTGTAAATGAAAACTTACTAGGTTTACCCAAAGTGTTTACGAATCAAACGGTTAAATTGGATTGGGTACTGTGAAAGGGAGAAGGTTTGATAGTTTTCCAAACCTCCGTGCTTAACATTGACGATATGGACCAATGGTCAACGATCGGTTACCCGTAAATAACTGTCATACTTGCCATTTTCATAGTTATGTAGAAAAATCTTAATTTCTCCGGGCACTGACTTTTAATAATCAAACCACTTTACTTTTCCACATAAACTTTTTAATTTTTATTACCCAGGTTTCGTTATAACATAACATCATCAGGTCAAGTATCAAAGACATCATCAAAGTCAGTATGAAGATTTTCCACCAAGTTACGCCAGAAACTGTTTTATTTCTCCGAGCACATAATGTTGCGGCCATTTTATATTCATATAATTTTAAAGACGTGCCTCAAGTAATGAAAGATTTGGAAACATTCCAAAAATACAGATTTTTGGCGCGTGAAAAAATGTCAACCGCTGTGATTGCCAATAGATACACATTTGCTGGCTATGATTTTGCAATGTGACCACAATATCACGACGAAGTATGCCGTCCCACCGATATGTGGCATCGTAAGGAAATTTAGTTCGCAGAAAGAGCAAAATATTCATTTTTCTAGTTCTCCGGTTGACTTTTCTCTTTTTTATTCATCCTATTACTATACCAGTGTAATTCTGCTATACACCCATGAGAGTAAGCATGTATACTCCACTAACAGCCGTATTTCGATATCACTTACATTAAAATGAACCCGAAAAACACAAATCCGGATATGCGACTGTTTTAGCCGATACTCGCTGGAATTTCTCCCTTTTATATCTTATATTATTATATATTTATATCCCTATATATTTATTTTCCATCATCAGCTAACGCCTGTTGGTGCCAAACAGTGGTGAATCCATGGTCATCAATAAATATTAATTGCAAATTTGCTGTGACTCTGTTGTCTATGCAATTCCTGATTTCCACGAAGCAAAATCCGCAGCAATTCCTATAACTTCAATTCGATCGATCGAGTCAAAATTCCGTTCCTCGATTTAATGAACACTTGTCCGTTTGTCTCCAATATACGGATATGCAATACGCGAATACCTCTTCCATGAAAAAGAAAACAATTATTCCGCTACGGAGAGGTTTTTCCCAAGGATCTTTCAAACGACATAGTCCTCATTAATTTCTCTGAGATTCTCTCAAATAAATGTTATCAATGTGTGCATGATGGGGTTAGCAAGTATGCACGACATAAGGGATGTAATTTTGATCGCTAACCTATGCCTGGCTGCGTAGGTATTTCCCGAGAAGGAAGGAGAAGACCCTGTCCCTCTCCCTCTCTTTCTGCCTTTCCCCACCCGCAATTACGACGTGAAAGGATTGCAACCAGGGTCGCCATATACATTCATCGCATCCGAGGCGTGAGAGGATGGAAGTGTGCATACTGCTTTCCACCAACGCGGCGTCTACTCCAGCACCGCGCCGCCCGAAAGGATTTCGCGGTCGGGAGTGAACGGTGAGGGGTGTATGGGAAAGGAGTAAACAAAAAGGTCGGAATCGGCCTTCGAAGCCAGGTGTTCATAAAGCGCCCCCTCGCTGCGGTGTGCTGCTTGCAGCTTCCCCGCAGGTATTCCCCAATTACTAAGCCAGGAACACAACTTCGGCGTAAATTCATTAACCTATAATTTCGATTTGTGCGTGAGAAACGGAAGGGCGGTTTTGGCATCGCCCAGATCGTGAAACGGTGCGTCTCGTCTCCATTTGCGATGGGAAGAAAAAGAGTGCAATGGAGGAAGACGATAACAAGCACAACATCGAGAGTTTGACCGTCTGGATTATCTTGATCGTCCCATATATTTATTTAATTCAAGTTTTTTCAAGTCGCATGAAATTCAGAAAACATTCTAAAATGAGTAAATAACTTATTAAAATACATAACCAACTGACGAGTCGGTAAATAAAGTTGCCAATTTAAGTTTGCCAGTGGCATAGAAAATTTTCCCGGCTTAGTCTTCTTAGTTCTGCTCAAACTTAGATCTCTTTTTTAAAGAAGTAAAGGCAGTAGTCTAGGAAAGATTGCCATTAAACTAGCTTTATCAATATCAATTACATTTAGTTTATAGATATCCCTCATGGGAATCCTGTTTCGAAAAAATCGGAATAAACCAGGTCACTTTATACTTACTGCTCCGACCAAGGAGCAGATATAGAAACTAGGGGAGGCAGGGCAATTGACTGATCTATATTATTATGGTTTCAGAACTTTTTTTACACCAACCTGTTGTTTTGTGAAAAAGGTTTTCGTTTTTTAATAACCTACTTGGACGGCACCGGCGTGTGTGTCCTACCATAGTGGATTAAGCTTTCAGCGGTTGATGTAAAGTCCCCAGGCTGAAATTTTGATTACTCGTCAGTTAGGTTTTCAATTTCCCAGATGAATGCATCAAAATGAGCTCTTCTCTAAAATTACTAAATTAGAAAATTAATAAAATTATATGAAATAATTAAATCAATTGTATTAAGAAAAGGAAACTTCTGGTTGAATAATGTGATGATTAATGAACTGTTATAAATGGGAATTTTGGCTAGACAAGGTAGCAAGAAGCACGATGAGACATACAGCGAGGAATATGCTCGATCGGAAAAAATATAAAGAAACGGGGAAGACGTTTGTCATACTCCTCTTTCCTCCGGCTAGACTAGTCTATCATCGGGTCTCTATTTACTTCTATGACTTATAGGTGAAAAAATTCTCTCAGGGAACACTGCAACAAATAACTGAGGCGTATCTCGAGGAGGAGGAGAAGATTATTTATAGCCTCGCGAAGAATTCTATAAATCGTGGCCACGGATTTTGTGGTCGAATGAAGTGCATTCAATTTCGTCACTCGGGCAAGCGGTTAGAGGGGATTGCGCTTCAAATAACTGACTCCCTTTCACTCCCAACTGGTCCTCAACAATCCCCGGTTAGCGATTCGCGCCTCGGATCTCGTAATCTCCCGCAATGACGGACGTGTGGTGGGGAGAGCGGCCGAAAGATGAAGGATTTTTTGGCGCTTGTATGTATGTGCACGCCACTAAAATGGACCGGGCGGGTGGGAAAACAAGCAAATCGTCCGAATGCTGCGGTGACTGCGGAATGACAGAGCGGCTGAGTTTCAATGGAGGCGAAGGGCACACACTTTCACCGCTCCCGAGATGAGAGCAACGATCCCTCTCGTTTTTGGCTCGTAGGATCGAATTGAAACGTGAGTTTTTCCTTTCCTCCGGGGTCCAACGAAATCGATACTTGAAGCGATGGGACGAGGTTTTTCAGCCTCTGCGGTAGGATTTAGGCAACGATGCGAATTCTCCGTTTCCACCAAGAAAATAAACGGACGCCGGCCTGGAGAAATGATTTCCCGAATTATTATACCTCCGGATTACTTGTGGTCCTCAAAGGCGGATTCTCTCCGAGAATTGCTCTAAATATTCACTAGGGTTGGAATAGACCTAGAGCTTATCTATCCTACTAAGTTGCCGGGAAAATAAAAACGTTTACATTAGGTATTACGAAGGAGTTCAATTTCACAGCCGTCTCCACTTTCCCAAACGGTTAAAAATTATGTACTTACGGATCTATTTCTCTAAGCTACAAGTCCAGGTGATTTGTCTTAGAAAACAAATAGAAATTTTACCCATCACCTACCAAGCCTATTTTCAATGAACGAGTGGTTTGATGTCTGATGTCTGTTCATGTGATTTGACGTTTTCGTTTTTAGCTTTGAGAAAATTCGCCGCGGAGCAGATGGGTAAAAATTAACTCAAAGAAAAATTCACGAAAATTAGAACTCCAATCATCACCCCAATGATCTAAGTGCTGAGACACCGTATGGATCTTTATCTAATGATCCGATTGGAAATTTTTTCTTTAATTGTGCTTATTTCGGTTATAATGTAATGCTATTCCACGCTTCAGTTAACTAATATTATAAAAATCAGTTTATCATATTCTCTTTATTGAAGCACTAGTATTACACACACTTCTCCATCTATTCGAAGTGATGGACCATGAATCTGGCTATTGATACTTGGGGGTAGGGCTCACTCTGAGCTAAACCTAAAGACGTGTAAAGTTCACGCCCCATTTCATGGGGGTGTTTGCGTTCAGCTCCTCTCCCTGTGCTCCTGTTCGGTTTCTCAAGAAATTCTCGTGTACAGAAAATTGCACCGTAATGGATCTTTACATGGTATATCTTACAAAAAGGCTTAGCTTAAAGGATTTGGTAATAATATGGTCGGTAGCAAAGCCCTCTATTCATTACGCCTAACATACTCCTATCATCCTGGGCATTTCTTTGCTTTGTTTCGACTCGAAGGAGGATCATAACCTGACATTTACTTCATAGTTTATGATTCATTTTCACAAAAATTTCATTTTATCTTGTACGAACTGTATCTATTAAAACGTTTTTCATTCTCAATTTTACTCGCTTAATTCGTTCGCAAATGGAGAGCAAGAGAATATGCCCGTCGAAATTCAACTGAACAAAATGAAATTTCCTTAAATCCATATTTCATCTTTTTGGGGGGAATAGGGACAATCATGCTAGGGGCCAGCGTAGGTTATATGTCACGTAATCAACCGGTTTTTAACAGTCCTGTACCCACAGCAAGAAGCCTAGAATTGGTAACTTTATACGAGTACCTAGGGTACGAACGTTAGGTACCAGTACTTCTACATAAGGGTATTATTTGGAGTTACCTGTATCTCGGTCCAAGAACGTAAGGCAAAATCATGCACTTTTGAGTAACTTGGTACAGGAACTAATTCTTTATTTTTTAATTATATATACATAACTACTTTTATTCAGTATAAAATTTAAAATTTTACTCTACACCAAATGGTATGCATTAACTATAACAAAAGTATTCATTACATTTTCTATGGTAAAACTGTTTAACTCAGAGTGAGTTGGTACTTAGTAAAATGATATATTTTTTAATCAATTTGATTAATTTCAAATATAAAATTGACTAATTCCAATATTAGACTTAAAGCGGATGCCAATAATTTAAAATTTTCCTAATTCCCCTCATTCAGTTTCAATTGATTTTTAAACACGGTACATTGTTTTTATTTGATAAAGTTTCAACCAACCATTCTTTCTCTTCGCTTGTTTTTTATTTTAACCATGCAGGTGTATTTCTCAAATATTTTGTTCGTTCAACATATTTAGTACATGAACACCTGTCTGCTACCTATCCGTTTCGATACAGAAGTTGATAATAAGAAATAGATAACATACAACAGATAGTTCAAAAATCGGATACAATCTCCGTAACTTTATACATGGTCGTGGTAATGCAATCGGTTAGGGTAATAACCATGAGTGAAGAGGATGTATGATAAGATCGAAGAGTGTGAGACACAAGGACGAAATATTAATTGAGGGTACTTCTATTATTGTTACGATAGCCCAAAAATATCGGAAACAGACACTGCTGCCGACACGAACCCCCTCAACAGAAGCCAAAAGGTCTCTAGAGCTACACTCCGGTTTGGATAAAGTTAACATTTAGTCTATGCTTTCACCCAGATTTATTCCGCTTGAAACTCATTGGCACCCCCGTCACCCTCATATTCACGAATCCCACCTCTCCAAAACGTGAGGATAGAATCGGAGGCTTTCCCCCATTTACAATTCAGACAAGGGTACACCGCTGATGTGTCCGGGGCGTAGGAGGAACGGTGCAAGACGGGGAGATGGAGCCATTGTTGCCGGAGTTTTTGGGCGCGGACGGGTGAGCGACAACCATCATTATTACTACGGGAGGAAGCGATTTCGGACTAACAAAAAGAAGAAGTCCGAGCGAATTACCCCCCATCGTCGGATTGGATCGCTTCTATAATGACCTCCCATTTAAGACGGAACAAACATCGATTCCCACCCTCTCTCCACCTTCACCATCATTCCACCTCGCACTTTTTTTCCCCTTAAGATTAGCTTTTCGGGGAGATTGGAGGGGGAGGAAGGAGGAAGCAAGGGAACGCCCAGTAAAAAGAAAAACAAGGAATTCCCCACAAAGCCCCTCCACAACCCGTAAACCCCACCACCCCCCTGCACCCCGCGGAATTAATCGAACGGCAGGAGACGAGCCGAAGGAAATCAAGTTGGGAGGTTGAACGATAGGACGAGGAGACGACACCGTCTCAAACCTTAGGCTCCCGGGGCCGCTTTTCTCCTCCTCGGTGTGTTCCAGGGAGGGTGAGGGGGAATTAAGTGAAAGTTTCGCCCAAGGGTTCTTTCCCACGCCGCGCCCAGGTACGACCGAGGAGGAGGGACTAACGAGCACGGCCTTGAAGGGGACCCGAGGATGTGCGAGGAGGGGGGAGAGAACATCCGATTACAAACACTGTCGTGGAACTGAAAAGTTTCCATTTGGAATCGATTGGAAATATCGTTCTCCGCAGGTTGGGGAAGAACTGAATGAAATATATATATATTTAGAAAATATACACACACATACACACATCTTCGAAACAAAACGCTCAAATAAATAAGACACTAATTCAAATTTTTAACCTTAGAAACACAAAGAAAGGACACGCACATATGTATCAGATTCTAATGATGACGACCGTACCGTCGAAATGTCATCACTACGTATGTGAGTGTCCTTTCTTAGTGTTTCCGTGTTTAAAAATCTTAATCGTTTATATATATATATATATATATATATGTGTGTGTGGGTCGCGGTAGTCTAGTGGGTAGAGCGTTGGACTACTGACCGGAGTGTCCCGGGTTCGATTCCAAGCACACTGGGCACCTGCAGCTTCACCCAAGCTAGTTGATTTTTCGGGTACTAGATCTTCCTGGGAAACCATAAACGGCACAGGGAAAGGAACTGGCCCCCCTACCCTGATGTGTGAATATTCACACGTCGTCGGGCTTAGTACGTGAGCTCTACCATCACCTACTAAACCGCCCTTCGGGTTGATTACTGTGTTTTTTTTATATATAGAAATAAAAAAATATTATATATATATAAAAAAACCAACACCTTCCACTTATACATATATAAGTGGAAGGTCCGGTGTTCAAGTCCCGGTTAAGGAAATATTTTTACATTTGTGATCTGCTGAAAACTCCTTCCCCACATGTCCTGTGTTTGCCTTTTATGTGTTTTCCTATCCCCTTTCCTTATACCTATTTCTATGTTTGAATAAATATTTGTGCGCCTCATGGCGGGATTTCGTATTTGAATGTATATATATGAATATATCATTGCTGAGTGAATTGGAGGTTCAGTGCGATAAATATAATAAATGGGATGAGAATCAATATTAATAAAACAAAGGTTATGCAATTTTCCAGAAAGAAAAAGGCTAAGCTAAATATTAAAATAGGCGGGGAAAAAATAGAGCAGGTAGAGCAGTTTACATATCTCGGAAGTGTTTTGGGCCAATGCGGTCAAAGTAGTAGGGACGTAAGGAGAAGGATTGCGCTAGGAAAGGAGGCTTTCTCAAAGAGGAGGGAGTTGATGACGGGGACGTTGAGTAGGGAGGTTAAGACAAGACTCGTAAAAACTCTGATATGGAGCGTAGCTATGTACGGCGCGGAAACGTGGTCACTGAAGCAGGAGGATAGACGTAGATTATAGGCTTTTGAAATGTGGGTGTGGAGGAGAATGGAGAAGGTGAAATGGACCGAAAGGAAAACAAATGAGGAAGTACTAGAGATGGTGGGTGAGGAGAGGGGTTTGTTGAGAGAAATCCTATGGAGGCAGGAAATATGGATGAAAGGCGTATTGAGCGGTAGTGGAATGTTGAAGAAGGTAATAGAGGGGAGAATGTTGGGCAAGCGCGGAAAGGGTAGGAACAGGATAGGGATGTTGGATGGGATGAAGGGTGGAAGCAAGTACACAGAGATGAAGAGGGACCTGATGTAGTTTAGGTTGCTGGATTGGGTTTTGTTTGGAGTTACAAAATATTTATTTGATAGTTGTGTCCATCCAAAAACCTACCTTAACCGGTAGATTACCTAATAAATAAAATATGAATATATGTAAGTGTATATAAATATATTATATATACATATATATTATATATGAAAAAGAGATATAAGGAAAAGTGATAGGTACACGTATAAAGGACGAACACAGGAGTTAGAGCATCCGCCCGGCAAGTGGAAAGATCCGGCGTTCAAGTCCCGGTCAAGGAAATATTTTTACATTTATGACCTGCTCGATTCCGCCTTCCCCACCTCTCCTGTGTTCGCCTTTTTATTCGTGTACCTATCCCTTTTCCTTAAACCTACTTTTCATATGAATGAATATGTGTTCGCCGTATGGCGGGATTTCGTGTTGGAATGTGTATATGATATATGTATAACATTTGGACGGCACAATAGAACACAAAAATATATATTGAGAGCACGTAAAATAATACATTTCAGAAAGCTTTCGGACTCGCGTCCAAATTACGTTCAAACTTATATTTAATGAGATGAATTTAACACTTAACGTATTGAAAAATCGTAGAAGGAAAATTTCAATGTTACATTTTTCCTTGCGATATTATAGCTACTTGTGTATTTCACCTGTGAGTGGAATGAAATTTGCGGACGCCTTAATCTATTCCAACAGCTTGAGATGAGATACACCAAGCAGTGATCAATTTAGATTATGCATAAAACTTGCCCTGTTAACACACAATTCCCTATTTTATGTGTTCCTATTTGGGCCAGTGCCAAAACGGCAGCTGTGGCTGCTTGCATTAATTAAAATAGTAGGTGAGTATTTGAGAGGAAATTTTAATATGGCGCCTTTGTGTAGAGGGTAATAGGAAAGGCGGAATACTTATTGTTTATATGTTTTTATAAAGAATACTAAGCTACATATTGTTCCCGGGCGACACTTTTTCATATTCAGTTAGAATTTTTTATTTGATCAAAATTTTTCATACTTTGATTGACAAATTACGATCGTATTTGCAGAGTTTAATTCAAAACATAATTTACCGATCAGGTTTCGATAGTTTTTTATCATTGTCAAGGTCTATAAGAATGATTTTCAACGTTCACGCTCTCGCTTGACAACCTTTTGACAGGACATAGGCGACAAAAGTGACGATATCACCCAGCAGAACAGGTAATTAAATCATCACCATTTAACTTTGTTTTAATGCAGTAGATTGATGCACATCATCAGGGATCGACTCAAGTAACGGCTCGTGTATAGGGTTGTACAGTAACATATTTCCGCTCTACTTGTAAGTATACTCGTATTGTAACATGGATACCTAACATTTTACAATACGCGAACCGTTATTTCAGTCGGTTCCTGAATTTTTCCTCGCTCTATATCCGAAACGTGGCCAGTGGCAACGACATACAGTGAACTGAAAGCAATAGAAATGCACTGTCGAATGAAGTTTAGCATAAGAACAGACCGAGCGATAACGATTCTCGGGAAGCAAGCGAAAGAAATAAGGCTATTGAAAGTTCTTAGAGCAAGGATCATATTCTGTGATATATTATCTTGCTGACGGGTATTAACAATATTCTTCTGATTATGATTAACTGGAATGTAAAGTGAATGAAAAGAAACACAAGAGTAGGGTCCTTTTAAATAAAAACCACACAGTAAAACTTCGCAAAAGACGGTATCGTGAAATTACCACGTCTATCACCTATGATGGATTTAAAAATATGGGCATGAATTTCGTGGTGAAAATTAAATGTTTAGGCAACTCGTTTTTCCTTCTAAATAAAATGACTCATAAAATATAAGTGTAATTTTAAGGAACAAAGTACAAGGATGGTCGGAAAAGTTTCCGACCTAACAAAGATACAAGACACTTTCTCTAAAATTTTCTGAGTCTGAAAATTTTCAGACCACCCACGTATTAAGGTCGGTGATGTTTAAAGTTTAAACAAATCTAATCCAGAATAGATGTACTTTTCAAAATTTCCGTCTGAAAACTTATTAACGCCTCTCAAAAGTACATATACTACTTATGTGGGAAATGTTCTGCATCCGCATTTCACAGGTTCTCTCTTTCAGAGAGGCTTACTTGAGAATTTGATAATCATAATGCGTAAGTATTTTTATATTTCAGCATTTTATAGGATTTTCTATGCATGAAAAAATACCTGAAGTAGTATAGATTAATGCTTCCAAATAGTATTTGGACTGAAACACACTGATGATGTTGAGATTCTCTTAGTCATGAATGAACCGCACTTATCATCCTCCAGGAAATGTAAAATCGTGGGGATCATCAGCAATGCCAATAGAGATACCGAAATAATTAGCAGGTCTCTAAGCAACCAGCTTAGTACTGACATAGGGTAGATGAGTGCACTTGGACTGGTTGGGCAAAATATCGCCATCGCCGCCGCCCCCTCATCTGCATATTATAGGAACCAGACAGCAATCAATGGATGCAAGAGTACATTATGAATTTCAAATCAACAGACGGGCTCAATTGCGAGGATGAGCGCAGCTCGGTAATTAACGCTCAAATTCTCATGTAAGGGCTGGGCCACGTAGTAGATTTTGGTGGCGCAACTATTTACACCATTTGGGATTATGAGTGACTAATTACTGCTGGGTGGGAATGCATTTGGTAGGTAAAGAGGAATAGAGGTCGATTCTGCTCCCTTCCTACACGGTAATGACGGCCAAATTAATTAATGAAGCTCCCTAGTTCTCCTCGCGACACCATCAAATTGGGAAAGGTAAAATATTGAATAATATTCTGCCCATCCGAAAACTGAAAATTTATCCCAATGGAGGGAAGCCTGTGTTGTTGACCCCATCCAAAATCAGTCCATTGCGTTTTTATTGTCAAATATCACTATTTCTGCAGGACATCATCCAGTATCATTATTTGGCCTATGCCAATCAAACCATAAATTGGTGGCACGAAGTGTTGTCAGAAGGTTCTAACAAAATTCTAACCTAAGTACGCGAAGCCTAGGAGCCATCTTCCGGCGCATTTATTCACCTCTCTCGGTGGCGGTAATAACCTTTCTAATGACGGTCCAAGTGAAAATCTTAGGTGATGACCGTTGCATGCTTTGAGAAAAATATTTCTGTCGCCCAGCTGTTGCATCGTAGAAGAAATCGACTTCGTCTTATAATGCCACATACAAGCCGTAACAGGGATTTATGCTCAGAACAAAATTTCCGACAAGAAACAGCAACAAATATCGATCGCGAAACCATTTATCAAAATGTAGTCGTGAACTGGCTCTTACGCTTCGGTCATCAATTACCCTAATGCTTCGCTCGCATCACTGGGTTGTTCACCACTGTAGGAATGATCGCTTATCGGTAAGCGCCCTTAGTTTAAATCATCGAGATAAGTGTTGTATGTGAGGCTAGTCACGTAACTATTTATCACGATCCCTGTTGAAACTGTTTCAATTTCGGAAATAATGGAGGGTCCAAACACCAATTAATCACATTTAGTCTTTATATTTCATTCACGTATGACTTTCTTTTTTCTAACCTTGCTGTGAGTGTCTTCGTTTTTGTAATTATCAGGTAGCAGCAAGGTTTTATTACCGTCTATTATTATATTGGTTATTTTCTTCGTTTTACATTACATTTACCGATGGCAAAACAAACAGTCAACCATGATAGTGGCTAGAGTACTCTAAGAATCCAAAATTCAAGTATGTCTATGTAGAAATATTAGATATGGCTAAATATTGCAGTAGAGATTTTTACCGTTTTAGGTCGATTACTAAAATTCAATCGATCAACAAAGAAAATATCTAAAATTTAATTCAACGATTTACGTTTTCGTTGACGTAAACAGTCAGAGAACTACCGGAACGCCTGCACTCCTCAAACAGGAATGTCGCCCTTCTTAAAGCGTGAAAAAACCACTCGAGCGCTCTTATTGACTCATTCTGCCCCGTAAGCTATTCGGACATTTCGCTGGTCCCCGAAGTTGTATTTTCCCACTGGGAAGATAATTTGAGAGCACTTCGTTGTCCATGACGAACGCACAGGAAGTCAATGAATCGCAGCACCGGCTGAGCACACAAGAGGCCGACAACTGCCGAGTCGTCCATTCACGAGAGGCATTGATTAGAGTCAGGCGTCAGATGACTCGGCACCTTGCTCTCAACAACGCTGCCACAGCAATAAATGCCGCAATATCACAACAAGGCTTTGATCGGCTATTCCTAGAATTTGTTCATGACACCTGGCACAGTTAACGTGACGCGAAACGGAAAAGTAAGCATAAAAATATATCACAGTTATCAACCCGAAGGTCCGTTTTGGAGCTCAACCAAGTAATCCCTATAGGGCGCCTGAGATTAACACGTCAGCGTAGGGGGACCATATCCTTTTCCTGGGGTTTCCCAGGAAGATCTAGAAACCGAAAAGCCACACAGCTTGGATACACAGTTGAGGGTACACTGAGGTATCCCTGGAAATCGAATCAGGGTCCACCGGTCCAGCGCTCTACCACATCCCTTACATTATAAAATGTTTTCTAATTCCAAGTGAACATTCTAGTACGCATTGAGTTTAATAATCTCAGTCCTCTAAAGATTACGCGTACCCAAATGTAAAATTGAAGAAATTTTGTTGAAAAGAAGAGGGACATTAAATGAAATATTTATAATTTTATTTTTTCAAGCATTTTTAATCTTATAAAAGTAATCAATTTTTTCTTCTCTGCTCAAACGAGTAATGTAAAATTTAGCTGCAATTCTAATATTATCCAAGGATTTTTTTCCAGGGATAGGATGAGGAAGCAATAATAATTTTTTCCCTTATAAATTCAGCCGGACTACTTTCCGTTAAATCTATTAGGACTCCGTAGTTGGACCTCATAACCTGTGACTTTTTAGAAAAATGTCAACAAAGATTTTCCATTTCTGGTTCACTGGGTCTCAAGGGAAAGCACTACTGAATCGCCGCAAGCGCAAAATGAGACCGCGAGAGATATATTTTCATGGAATGCAGAGAGAGCTCTTGGTGGTCGAAAATAATTTCAGTGTTCATGCGCTACCGAGGTAATTCTCTACAGGCTTTTAGTATGGTAGCCATCCATATTCGCCCCACAGCTCTGGGAGACTCTCAATGGTCTCCTAGGTCAAAAATTTTATTTAAATTTTAGAATTTTGGAGCCTCATAAAAAAATCCCTGAGCTGGCATACGACTAAAGCAATCGTGCATTTTGAAACAAAATGATCTGGAGAAAATCAATTTTTTTTTGTTGTTGACGACGCTTTCTGCGACAGCGTGTCATAAGTTTTGTGAACTTGGGACGGGAATGGACACAATCAATGAAAATCGAACTTCGGGACTTTCCTTCGTCCTTCAGAATGATTGACCGAATAGAGGAATACGCATATAGATAATAATTAAAATAAAATCGAGAATCGTGCGTGAATAAATATCAGTGGCTATGTTACATATATGTAAGTAAAAGCGTAAATTTGCAGAAGATTGGAGTGCATACATTTTAATTAACGGGGACGGAGTGAGGAAGATATGGGATGCTCTAGTATGTATTTCAGGAATGATAATTTGAAGAAGTAGTTAATTAAATATTAGTTTAAGGGAGACATTATTCAGTTGATTATATTGAAGCAGTAGGTACTTATCTGCTCATTCCGGTGGAATGCATGATTTTCTTAATCTTAAAGAAGTAATAACTTAATTGCTCACTTTGGAGGACTAGTTAATTCATTTCTACGCTTGCTGGAGTGGTTACTAAATTTATTAGTAAGAAGCACTACATACGTACTTTAATGGAGTGTTCCGATACGAATTGCAACGAGAAACTGCGGCCAAGGAGCAATATGCCACCACGCATTTTATTTTGAAGGGGAAAATCTATAGAAGAGAAGACTACGTCGTCGATGACTTGTGTGATTCAAATTATGAAAGACATTAATGTATATTAGCTACGAGGAATCAATCATATTGTCAGAGAATGGAAGCCAAACTGCAAGTCAAAGCTAGGATGTGTACGTTATGTACTTGTCAAGGTTATGAGGGCTTGGGCCAATCACATCTGGTGATGATGATTGCGCGAAGACAACGAGTTTCATTTACTCAGTAAAAATTAAAATCTCTACAAGCATAGATAAATTTTAGCACACGAAACAAATAAATATTTCAAGCATAGATACATCGTAGCGCTTGAAAAAAATATTTACTAAAGCTCATACAGTACTGCAGAAACAAAAAAAATGGTTGGCTCTTAAATTCAGTGAGACGAAATATATTAACTCAGTACGGATTGTAATACAATTTACACTCATTCTTGTGCCATGTCCAGTTATCAAACAATTTTTCTACCTATGAGATAGTAAATGAGTTTTTCATATCAAAAAAATGAATTAGGATTTATGGTTCACGGAAATTTGACAATGGATAATATAGCATGCAGCATACGGTACAATATGATAAGTTCATTCATGTTTTTTGTAACAGCGTCCGAAGAACTCACGGCTTCAATCTCTCTTAATGCTGTTGCCTTTATACTTTTAACCATTCCGATCTTCACCCTTTAACTCTTCCTGTATCACACTCGATCCTGGCCGAGGAAACCCTTTCTGGGCTTGTAGCCACGGACCTGTGTGTGTATGCCTGTGTGTATGTGTGTTATAATCCGCTGGTTGAAAATATATGACGCTCGCTGCCGCAACCCTAGAGCGCTAACGGAGCCGCGGTTTGCTCAGCATTTCCTTATTTGCCCACCCGATCGACCAAACCATTCCGGCTTCCGCTGGAACCCACAGCAAACACGGGGAAGCAGGGCGACCCGGACAAAAGGCACGGAGAGAGAATCCTCATCGATCGAATCACATAATGATTTCACTGTCGAATTTCCCCTATAATTTCCCTCGCGAAACATTATGCACGATACGTTGGGCAAATATTAATTAAGCTACGAGTGGAATGAAAAATTGGCGAGCATATGTATTCCAGCATAAAAGTAATGACGCGAAAAATACAAATCGTGATATATTAAATTCGTGTTTCACAAAATTAATATTAGTCAACGAAAAACGGCTTTATTTTCGGGATGGAATTTAACAAAATCGGTCGGAGCACATCAAAGGGAGAGCGTATTTCAACTCATTTCATGGACGATAATTACGAGAAGGATTCCCATTAAAAGTGATATTGCCAAAAATTTCCAACTGAGTAACCCTGAGACTTATTTCGATTTTAATCTACTTTTAACCAAAATAGAAAGAGAAAAAGGCATGCGGTATGCATTGAAATTAATGGAGTTGAAATGAAAGAGTGAATGAGATTTCGGGATACCTTTTAATACAATTCCTGAGTTGTTTGTAAAGGAAAAAATTTTTAAACCGTTTCAAAAAATACCAGGCGATGCGTATTAAATGAAGTTACCACCCCTTTACCATTGACCGTGGATTGACCAGGCCACCAATCAGGTATTTACAAGCCCCATCAATTCATGAGTTAGTGAACAGAAGTCGCAAAACTTTTATCTCAAAGTGAATTATTGGTACACGTATATGAGGTATTTGGCGTTGCTATAGCATTCCAAAGACTCACAGTGAATATTTGGATGCTAAATACTTTCTAAATCCGTTTAAGGAATGTTATTGGAATCGTAATTATTACGAAATTGAATATTGCATATATATGTATTTTTTAAAACATACACAATTAAACAGGAAATATAATTTTACCATACTGAATTAAAATGTATCCGTAATGTCAAAACTGAAATTGGTGTTCTTTCACTAAATCATGTCCTCGAGTTCATAATATGGTAGCTATAATCTTATATCATTTCCCTTCCATGTTTCAGATATTTTTCCTCTTAAATATAAGTGTGCTAGCATGGCTAAATCCAGCTTCATTCACATAGAGTATCTGGGCCATAAATGATAATACACGTACGGTTTGGAAATTCGAGAATCTTTAAGTGCAATTATTTTCAAATGCATTTTGTCTCATACATGTCCTTATTGTGCATTATTACGGTGCATCACTGGGGCGTTGCCACCGAGCCATTTGCCTAACTTTAACGAAATGTAAATAATAATAATATGAAGTGTATAATGCTGAAAAGGAGACATAAAGGTCATAAAAAATTCTCGGTTTTCTAGGTTCCTGTGATTTAAGTAGGAGTCAAAAGTAGAATACAATCTAATGATGAATATGCATATTTGAAGGTCTGAAATTCTAATTTGAAATCATGACCTCTTTTAGACAATTATCAGATGTCTGCAAAACCTTGTCAGCAATACTTTTACATTCTTTATTTTACAGCGTTCGAAGAATCGCAAACTAGTTGAAGTCTGTCATTGGCAAAAGGATTTTAAAGATCAAGTTTTTCTCAAAAACCTAGCAGTGCTGTTCAAGGTTGAATACGGATATCCTTACCATGCACACGATTTTTGGACCTACAAAATTCTGAATCCAGATATCCAAACAACTCAAGTGAACCTTACAATTCTGCTGCTCAGTATGCAGAGAATGATCCATTAGTTTTAAAATTCTGTGATTTACCTTAACAAAAATCTTTGAGAACTGTGAAGTTAGCGCCCCCTTATTGGTTAGAAACAGTTAATAGTTGATTAGCTTTCCAGCCATTTTATTTGCATGACGCGGCAAAAAAAACGTTAATGTAATGAATTTTATTGATTGATTTTACTTTACCGACATTATGAGGAAATTATACCAGTAATGACTCAATTATCTTTCCACAAGAATTTGATTACGTAGGAAAAAAATTATAGTGCGTACATTGGGATTTCTTTTGTTTCAGAAGGCAAGAAAATCCTCGATACGCACCTGTCATAGCACATGCTTCATCGGTAGTTATTACAAAAATATACTCCTTTGAAATATAAAGTTTCACCAGTTTTCTTAACAATGTAAATTCATAAGAATATGTTTCCTACCAAAGGTCGATCTGTTATTTGGTTTGATACTTTTCCTTGTTAAAGTTATTTGGGGATGAACTCTTCGTCTTCAGAAAACTCGTCTACTCACCTATTGGCTTTACTATATTTTTATGGTAAATTATGAATAGCAATGGAGCCTTTTTGCATTATTTTCTCTATTACTTTATGTGTAACTAGAGTAATCACATTTTCGCCAATTGATTAAGACATTCCTGCTTCTGTTATAAATATCGATGTGTTATATGAAGCCCTAATTCCACTTCAGTATCAGAATAAACAGTAGATTTGCGGAGAGAGATTACTTTTTTATAAAAATCTATAATATTCATTCATAACCTATTCTTGAAGATAGGTAAATTACCTTGACAAATAGGCCCATTTTTGTGCTATTTATCACAATTAATTAACATTAGGGGAGGAACCAACTCATGCACGTTTTTGACGGATGACTTTTTCTGAGCCATTAAATGGACATATTGTGCAAAAATAGGCGTGTAAAGCAATAGAATTTGGCACTTAATATATCAACATTTACAATAGAAAAACTGGTTTTTCACCCATTTCAAAGATTGACGTTGATGCATTAGTGACGGAATCAGCTCTCCCTACACTTCAGCTTAAGTTATTGATTTTATTCATAGCCTTATATCAAGCCATACAATCTTACTTATACATCCTCTCCACAATAAGAAAAAAGAGCTTTCAGTATGTTCTATGAATTCTCTGGAATGGAGAAATTAACGCTACATGGGAATTGTTCCTTAATTTTACAAGTCACTGTATGGGTCTAATAGTTATTTCATTAACATTCTTTTAGAAGGAAAATGAACTAATGCAAACTAACCAAAACTACATTTTACTGGATACTATTCGATTGTGAAAGATATATATCACGTTAACGTTTAATTTGAGGAGACTTTCACATTCACTTTTAAACTCATGAAACGGCGACACTGACTGTTTTCGAGAGAAATTAAATGTCATATGTATATATTCTTGAAACTTTTTTACGTGAACTTTCATATTCCTCTTTCGAAAGCATAATCCTACTAAAATAAATTTCGACGAACTCAATAAAAGTAATTTCTTTTGATATTATACTGAAAATTGCCAAATTTGAACAACATCAAACGTAAAAACTATAAAACATCAACGCCATTGTCTAAACGTCGATTAGAATTTTAACAAAAACCAACTGATTCGACTCGGCAATCATTGAGGGGAGAACTTCATTCACTCCTCGATTCGTATTATAACTACTTCTTCGAAAACGCATTGATTGAGGGTCGCAAAATGGAATTCGCGACGAAGAGAATGAAATATTGATGACGACGGTCGATTCGGACTGCTGAACCAAAATTGCTAGCCAACCGAAGTATAATTTTTTCCATCCGTTCTGTGCCACGGGGATCTAGCAAGAATCGCGAAGTGGAGAAGAGTAGGGGGATGGACGAAATTGCCGACGCTGCGGGAATGGCTGAGTCATGTATAGGGACCGAGTATAGGAGGGAGCGGGACTGACATCCACCCACATCCCGAAATCCAGCCCCTCTCGACGGTGGAATAAAAATAAAAACCGAAGTGCAAGCGAGATAATGGGAAGCTCCCCCCACTCCCTTCACCTCCTTTATTCCCGTCACTCATCCTCACAGTGGCTGGCGTCTTTTTGTCCCTTCTCGTTTTTGAGGGATTTAACTCCACGATCCCACCCCACTCTTCTCTCCACGCCACCCGTTCACACGACTCGACGTACCCTTTCTCTCCTTCTCACCGAAGTGACACTCGAGCCTCCGTGGGGATATCCCTCAGCGGTTCCTGATTTTCGCTTCGCTCCGCGTTAATTTTCCGGGCGATGCAATACGAGAGTGGTGAGGCGGAGAGAGGGGGGACACGGCACCTGAGGGTAGCCGGACGGGATAAGGGCCCCGGCCGAAGAAACTATGACCGGGTGACATTGAAAGTAAGAACATACTCCTAACTTGAGATTTCAACTTAGAATTGATTCAAGCTCTAAGTTCTGGCATCGTCCACAACGACTTACGTACATACCAATGCAACAATTTTACTGTTGCGGCATCTCCCGCAGTTTCTTGAAATTTTACGTACAAATCCCAAGCCAAGCAGTAAGTATTTCTCTTCCACCATAAGGAACACCCCACCTATCGCTTGTGTTTTTGTTTCGAACCTCTGGTATAAGTGTGGAAAAGTATTACATTCTTGATGACGCTTCCATAACCAGTAATATTGTTATTTATTGAAGCCTAACAAAAGTTTCTTTAACATGTTCCACGCGTGTAAAAACCTGATAGAAATGTTTAATTAATAATGGTTAACAATATTTAAAATATTAAAACCTATCTGGAACTTTTTTAATATGCCAATTTATTAACATTAAAAAAAAGCTCGAGTTTCCAACAAGAAACAAACAATTTCTACTTTTTAAATAAAAATTTTTCTCAGAACACTGTTGAAATTTTATCATATAAACATTTGAAAAACGGTAAGAAAAATTGGAACTTTGTTGATTCCACTTAATGTTTACACTATATATATGTATACATAATTCCAGGGCATAAGATTAAATGGACTCAACAACATTAAAATTTTTCTTTCCGTTATGGATAAATCCCAAAAAATCAAGTCTAAAATGACCCAATTTTTGGGTTAAAAAATGTTATCTTTTTATTTTTTACAAGCAGGAATGCACGCTTTTTTGTTTGGATACTCTCCTCAGATTTAATCATCAATGTTATCTAAAACTTCCTTATGGTTGTTCCTAATAATGATGAGTTGATGAAAAGACCCTGAGTAAAGTATTAAGGAAAACCTGGTGAAAACTTAAATGTGAAGGGTAGTTTAGTATAGTTTGGAAACTTCGTCGTAGGGGCAAGAAGATATGAGTTAATTGGAGGCTTTCGGGATGTGGATGTGGAGAAGAATGGAGAGAATTAAATGGACAGAAAATAAAACCTGTGATGAATTTCTAGTCATGTGCTGTAGAAGAAATAAGGCTGTTGGAAGGAATTCGAAGAAAGCAGGATAGGTGCATGAAAGGAATACTATAGGGCAATTAAAGACAATCAAGGCTTTATTAAAGGGGAAAATGATAGGAGAGCGAGGTAAAGGGAGGAAAATAATAGTAATTTTGGCTGGAATTAAGGGGGTAGAAATTATCCAGCATGCGAGAGACATTGTAATGCATATGTACGAGTATAGGGGTTTAGGGTGTTTTGTGTCACGGTAGTTATGACTTACGGAGTACAGTAATATATAGTGCCAGGGTAAATTAAAAACCTGCCCTCTCCAAATGGACTACAGCTAATAAATTAATAATTATGACTGTAAATATTTCTGTTGGAATTGATACATTAATGTTTTATTATTATCCTTAAGAGTTTATACTGCTCTGATTATGAAGTGGAACAAGACAAGCTATCCACTGCAAGTCATTCCTTTACTGCCCGCCGTTGATACGCAGATTGGTGTTATTGAATATTTTGAATAATAATTTGATAAAAATACCACAATTTCCCCGCGAAGGGCCGTATTTGATATTCGGCGATAAAGCTCATCTTATACCAAGACCTATGATCTAAGTTTTCAACATGTCCGCTGAAGGGAAAGACAGTCCCTTTCTTTGTACCGACTGTGACTTTCGAGGAAAATCTAAAAACCGAAGTATGAAACAGCTTGAGAAACAGTTGATGTTGTCCAATTCTGAGCCCTCGGCCCAAATTCAAGAATTCAATATTAAAATGAAATGTGAAATAGGATTTTTCTAAACCTACCAGAATTGGACAAATTCAAGTATTTGGTCAATTCAAGTTATTGACACAACTCCAATGTTATCTTCAAGATATTCGTCGGGTATTCAATTTTCTGAATACAATTTTTCAATATTTTAAATACCCTTGAAATTATGAATAAACTCAGTGTTAAAATTTCCACAAAATGCTAAACGGGTATTACTCCACTCAGCAATAAATGCCATATGGTTGGCGGGTGGGCAACACGATTTAGATGAGAATACCTCTCTGTTTTTGAAGATACTATGAACTCTTAAATGTCCACCTCTCTGATCATAGAATTGAGAACAGGTGGCCGGGAACCATGACTATTCCCATCCCCTTTCCTCCTCCCTCCCCCGTAAACACTCACTCCAAACTCCACCTCGTCATTCCTTCGAGTTCAAAACTATTTTGAATGCCCATAGGCAGCATTGCCGGAATTTTAACATAAAACTTACTTCATAGTATACCATTTCCTCATCAATTTTTAGATGAGTGAAATAACTTGGATTACTCTCGTTCACCCTCGCGAATCTCTCCCGGGGGAAAGTTAAAAATATTCCACTACACCATGCTCCAATCCCGTGGTCGATACCACCGCTGTGCCAAATTAGAACGTTCTATCGTAGGCCATTCGTGGGAAATGAAGAAACGCGTGGAAACCACACAGAAAAACACCACAGCGTTACGCACGAGGGTGAATTTATTTACCCTCTCCCGTGTTACAATATTGAAAATGTATCAGACTGGATATACCATAATAAAGCAGACTTGATATCATAGAAGAAAATAATGAACTGACTTCGCTTTTATTTGGAGAGAGAAAATGATATTGAAAACAAGTAAGAGATTTTATTTCAAATTAATTCTATTCTCTGGTGTGAAGAGCATTAATTCAATTTCAACCTATTCCCCGCTGGTAATAAGAACCATTTGTAATTTTATGCTATTATTTAAACTTCAATATTTCTAACAATTGATTGACCAAGGCAATATAAAGAGGGGGCACTTAAAAGGGAATACTAGCAATGAAGAAAGAACCGGGAAATTTTATTACGGCAAGGATTGGAAGTAAAGGAAGATTTATTTCCTTCGAATAATATATTCGTCGTTCTTTCCAATCATAACGATCACCTTTACTCGTCAATATTGATAATTAATTACAGAAATAAAATAACTTCAAGTTTTACAAGCTTTCCAGCTCGCAGACACTTAGTTTGGACAAAATAACATTTTTGGAAAGTCGTTTTAAGAATGTATTTTTTACAAAAACGGCAAAAATATATGCACAGATAATTTATCATAAAATCCATCTAAAAATAAACGTGTTAGCACATTAGACTGGACCTGACATCCTTTCACCACCTCCATGTGCCCACGATAATGTGTTTCCATTGTCTAGTTTACTATGCCCCTTCATGAGCATGTGCCACCATGAATTGGGCCCGCGCCTCACATTTCGTCGATAAATTGAACGCTCCCTGGGACTTCCCCGTACGGGAAGGCTTCCTCGTAAAATTTCCTGCGGAAAATTTTGATGGATATTCGCCGCATGGCTTATGATTCCTGAGGAAGAATCCATATACGAAACCTGTGAGCGATAACGATGACAGATGAGATTAAACCCTTGGCGTGAGTGAAGTGAAAACAAGTTACGGGAAAAGACTTAAAGCTGAAAATTGATTCGTCTTTACTACGATGTGAAACCTAACCCAGAAGAGAAAACACTCGATAGAAAAGCAAACGGGCATATATTGACATCATCGATTGCAACTTTTTCTTTTTCGTCCTTTATCTGTAAATCCATGGCGCTTCCAAGAACAACCATCAGTGCAATGCTTCGTCTGGACTTTCAGAAATACACTTTGAACAGATATCTTAGGATACTGAATGTTGTAACTCACCATGATTCTAAAATTGAACTAGATTACTGATTTAGTACAATTAACATTCGAGGGCAGGCGTTCGAAAAGCAACGTTAGAATAGTTCCTGGATTCCTAAAATAATTGGAGACGTCCCTGCTTCAAGAGCAGTAAAGTTATCAAAATATCTTCCCTTTCCCAAAGAATAATCTCCTATTACCATCTCGAATTAGACGGCAAATAATCTTTATCATACGCTCTGCTAAAATATAAGCGAGGCATTTCCGAGTGACCTCGCAACCACTTCTTCCGTCAGTCTTTCCTTCCTGCGCGGATACCGAAAAACTGCTCGAATTTGCTCTTCCGGCGTTTGATGAATGAAATTACGCTCTTACATTTGCCACTTTCATCAGAGGTGGGGTGGATCCGATGAAAGTGGCAAATATCCGACGTCGTAGATTTTAATGTGCACAAATTTCCCGCTTGGCTGGACGCACGATATAAAGTCAGCCAGGCGTCCGAAGGAAGGAGTCGAGGAGGAAGGAAGGAGGACGAGGAAGAACATTCAAGGGCGGGAGAGGCACTTAGAGGAGAGAGGAAGGGGTGCCGAATGGAAGGGCCCTGGCCACCTCGAGGAATTTGCATTTCCTCCCCACTCATTGATATTTAAGGGCGGCAGGCTTGCAGCCACAAGGAGGGCTGGGCTCACGGAACCGCTGACCAAGAATTTCTTACAAGCTCCGACGAGGAGGAAGGAGGGTTAAGCATTAAAAATGGAGAAGAGGAGGCTCCCTGAGACTTAAAAAGGGTCCCATTGAAGCTTCACCATGTCTCTTCCCTCGACCTTGGCATTAAATTATTATCTCTAAAAAGGCTGTGATGTCAGCTGACTCGCGAATATTATATTTTTTGGCGAGTGAAGTACATACCTACTACGTTACCCGCACAGCGATGAGCGTAGATTAAAGGCTTTTGAAATGCGGGTTTTGGAGAAGACCGAAGGAGATAAGTTGAACATAGATGGAGGAAAATGGCGGAGTTTAACATGAGAGTGGGAGGACGCAAGGGTTCTTTGAAGTAATACGAGGAAGGAAAAAAAACGGTTGGAGGACATAACGGGGAAAGGTGGTTGTGGAAACTCGAGATTGATAGGAAAATGTTCGCTGAGTGAAGAATAGCCCTTTTGGTCGACATGAAAGACGGTTGAAAGTAAGAAGAATTGAATAGAGAAATGCTTTTAGAGAAGCAAATGTTTACGCCGGAAGGAAATGCATGAAGTCCACGACGAAGTGTACGCAATATCTTCTGGTCGCCCAAATATTTTTCATCCATAATTAGAGTCATCTAGACAGGAAGCGATACTCATTGTTTCAATATGAATTTATTCAATCGTACCTGATTTTACAACAGGTAATGTGTTCGGAACATAACTCAAAGTTTGTTTATTTTCCCTGGATCTGCAGATGCTTCGTATTTGGAGCGCTTAGGGAGAAATGAATCTCAGGGATTCCCCCAGCAACTCCCAATAATCTCTATTGAGTTTTTTGTCTTCTTTTAAGACTTATCTTTCTTATTAATCAGCGAAGCAGGGTTATGA
Source organism: Hetaerina titia (assembly GCA_037158775.1). Classification (NCBI taxonomy): domain Eukaryota; kingdom Metazoa; phylum Arthropoda; class Insecta; order Odonata; family Calopterygidae; genus Hetaerina; species Hetaerina titia. The sequence goes on along the minus strand of CM073771.1, from coordinate 83,660,997 downwards.
AGGGAAATCTTTCGTCTTAATAATAAATCCATAGCAAATTTGGGCTTCTATTAAACACTGAAAGTCGACCAGCACTCAACCAGTACTTTTGTGGCTAGCGGTAAAGGAAACCTCATAAATGTTTTTTGAAAAGAAACGTTACATTGATCAAGACTGTTCGGGTCGAAAGATGGAAAGGTCGAGGAAGTGGTGAATATCTACTCTATTATTCATTCTTCCTTTTCCCTCTCTGAGGTCAAGAAGAGCACCCTAGAACCCCAAGACCCTAAGTACGTTATTCTTCCCTGAATATTTAAGGGAAAGTAAACCCAGGAAATTTAAATCGGCTGAATGCAAATTTTTTACAGAACAAATGGCCAAATATTCAACAAGAAATAGGAGAACGCAGCGGGTAAAGACCCATTTTGTCACCAAGAATAACTTCGTCCTGATTTGTAAGAAATATATACTTTTGCTTGCCCTGTAAAAATTTTAATAGGCATTATTTGATACTGTTTCCTTCCCTGCTTTACGCTTATTTTCTTTGTTTTCATTATACTGACGACGCGAATAAAAAAGCATCATGAATGCTTGGGGTCGTTAAATTGGAGGCTGCGAGTAATTCTCGAAACTTTTAATGAAGATGCGGAAAAAGTTCTAGTTAATGCAAAGGTTTCCAGCTCCCAGATCCCATTTCCCACGACTTGCGATCCGTAGCCATATATGTAATAATAAATGGTATGAGGCCTGCGAGCTTACATACAGCCCGTCACAAAAAGGAGGAGTAATACCAGCTCCCTCTTCTATATATGAGTTTCAAAATGGAGTATTTACGCGTACCTTTCAGTGAACACAAAATAGCAACAATTTACATATACATATATGCACAAACACACACATTTTATGTATATATATACATATATATATACATTTATAATAATAATTATTATTATTAGGTAAGCTACAGGTTAAGGTAGGTTTTGGATAGACATAAATTAATAAAAATACTTTGATACTCCTAACCCAATATCCTGATGCACAACAAATCCCTCTTCATCTCTGTGTAATTCCTTCCTCCTCTCATACCATCCAACATCACTATCCTGTTTCTGCCCTCTTTTGCCTAACATTCTCCCCTCTATTGCAGTTTTCAACATCTCTCTGCAAATCAAAATGCTTCTCTTCCATATTTCCTGCCTTCTTATGATTTCTCCCAACAATCTCCTATGCTTTTCAACCTAGCACTTCCTCATTTATTTTCCTTTCCGTCCACTTCACCTTCTCCATCCTTCTCCACACCTACACTTCAAAAACCTCCAGTTTACGTCCATCCTCCTACTTCAGTGACCATGCTTCCGTGACATATATCACTACGCTCCATATCAAGCTTTGACGAGCCTTTTCTTAATATCTTTACTCAACGTCCGTGTCATCAACTTCCTCCTCCTTATGAAAACCTCAACCTAGCGCAATTCTTCTCCTCACGTTCCTACTACTTGGACTAATGCTTCCAAGATACGTAAACTATCCCACATGCTCCAGTTTTTGCTCTGCTAATGAAATGATAAATTTAGAATTTCTCTATCTGAAAAATCGCATAACCTTTGCTTTATTTATATTGAATCTTTCGTATGTGTATATTTATATATACATATATATATATATATATATATATATATATATATATATATATATATATATATATATTATCACACAAACGAAAGAATCTATATATATATAAAACAAAGGTTATGCGTTTATTTATACTGATTCTTTCGTGTGCATATATATTATATATATATACACACATATACATACATACAGGCATAAAATAACATGAAAAAATATTTTTATATTCGCACCGTTGTTTCCCAATTTTCTATCCACGGATTTACGGTCAATGCTCAGCTTGGCACCAATGCATAACCAGTTCGTTAACTAAAAATAATGCGATCCTAATGAAGTAGTAGAGCTAAATCTATGGGTACCATACCTGTTAACACAATTAGGATGTATCAAATTCACATCAATTACTTGTACATGCATTTGTACAAGCAAGGTAAAAGAGCCTCGGAAACGATTTCCTGTTATTCCCTACCATCCATGCTTTGTATTTAGTGTGTCTATATAGTGCTAAACAAAACACAACAATAACGAGGATATCGAGGAGATTATTGAACCAGGTGAGCTACCTCTCCCCTACTTAATATGGAACTTTATTTTGGTCCCCACTCAACTGGAGTTCCCTCGTGTTCCACGTAAACCTGGCAGTTGAATGGGGATCCTCTTAATTTCAGAAAACTGGATGGAAGCGCATTTAAACGGCCTTAATGACGGCTGAATAAAAAAACACTCGGGGAGTGAAAATAGGAAATCCGTTCTCATTCGCATTAATGTAACAGATTTATTCTGGGGCGGAAAATGCTATTGGACGGCCGACGGCAAAAATGACCCTCGGATCATGTTCATGAAAGTGGATTCAACGCTTCAGGAAAATACTTTTTCTTTTTTTTTTTAAAGTTTCGTTTTTCCCCCAAACACAACAGATTAATGCCGAATCCACATCAATTAGCGAAGAGTGGAGTTGGTTGAATGAACACCCCCACGTGGATCGCAAGTAATGAAGGCGTGATGAAGTTTGAGGTGAATGAAATGAAATCGATATTTTAGGCTTCGAGTCCGTCACTTATTTCATGTATTGAATGATATAGAGGAAAGCAACCACAATAAACTCAGCGGAAAGGAACGTGCAATAATGCAAATACTAGGTACAAATGCTCAGGTACTAATGAATACTAGTTTTTATAGAAAATTACTAGTACCAAAAATGTAATCCTTCTATTACTTCTCCTCATAATCCTGCGTACACTCTTCACAATGATGACGTCATCATCCCATGACCGCCGAGAATAGTTCCATAACACTTTTGTCCACTGGAAAATTGCTGATGATCCGTGACCATGACTTCTCGGGCTCGTTGTCACACGATGACCGGACGTATTGGAACTTTTGCACCCATGAAAGCACATTTATCACACCCACGACACCATCAAAGTATACCTCACTTGATCGACGATGAATTTCATTGAATACTCAACAGCGCAAACGAAGAAAAGGATTATTTCACGCAGTTTTTGTGCACTAAACGATGCAATTGTAAGTGTTCAAAACGTAGAGGCATATATACAAACCCTGTACACTACCGAGCGCCACCATCTTTTTTCGCCTTCATGAGGAGTGTTTGATTAATTTAAGACCATCGATATTTTTTCTCTACTCCCAGTTCCGTAAAAAAATCCTAAAACGCTCCTAGTAAAAACCAAAATCCAGACATGCATCATACTCTACAAGCATTTAGTGCTAAAGCACAACGTTGCTTATGCAAAGGCCAGAGAGAATATTAAAAAAAAACGGAAAAATTAATGTCGTTAGAATGTTTATGTTTTTCCTAGCCGAATCATGCTCAAAGACTGAAAAACGAACTTGCATTGAAACAGTCGGATTAGAGCACATTAATTCTCTTTTTCCTACAGATAATCTCGGATCCTCTGATGCAGCTCGTTGCTTGAAATGGTTCGTATTCATACAGCAACTGAACTCACAGGAATGGGACCTTTGCCATAAGAACCTATATCAACAAAGCAAAGAATCCCGGGAAAATAAATAAGTCTCAGTGTTTGACTTTTCCGAAAATATTAACTAAATGTTTCAAATATTAACAAAAGTATCAATTTGAACAAAAAAATAGAGATAATAGAGACAGAAATAAAACTGGGAGTTTGTACTCTTAAAAGTTGCGACAAGCTGGTGCATAAGATGATTTATTATGTAAACAAAAAATTACCAGGACCGTAAACTTACTTATTACGTTTACGGTCCCGGTAATTTTTTGTTTACATTGATTCACGACCATAGTTACGTTCCTTGTATATTTAAAATGATTTATTATATTTGATAGTGATTTATGAAGCAGAAAATATCAGTAGTTCGGGCGGTACCCAATCCTTCTAAATCTGTTACCTTTACATTACTTACCTCAGCACGCTGGATTGATTAAAACTTCAATATATACATATATATATATATATATATGTTTCTCAAATTATGCAATGCACGCATTACTCCCGTTCTCTTTCTGGATGGGATCCCAGGAATAATATTTGTATTTGAGTTCTCAGAACCGCCTCGATCTCGGAGTCGATGAAACCAGCGGAATCCACAAAGGAATATTGGGTCGGAGTTCCAAACGAAATGAAAAAAATCACCAAAACTTTGACATATGGATTCGAGCACTGAGAAAACACTATTACCACACCTATGAGTGACCCTTCGATTGTCGACGGAGAGGGAGAGTCGGTGAAAGAAATATAGTCGCTGGAGGGAAAAATGAGTTGGAAATAAAGGGAATGGTCAGAATTCGTCAGTGAGAGAGCAGGAGGATTCCGGTAAAGTGGAGTTTATGCTCGCAATAATGCACGTGTGCCGAGCGGGACAATATCCGGCGGAAGACGGAACTTGGAGTGGAATGGAGTTGGAGTGGTGAAAGGTGGCCGGGTTGCGGAGGGAGGAACGTAAAGGAACAAGAGGGGAAAAACGCCATGGAAGATATTCCGTCCGTGAAAAATTATCAAAACCCTCCGACCATCTCTTCCGGATGCCCGTGGGAATTAATTCGAAGGGTAAGTGGACGAGAAGGCGGTCAGGGCACGTAACAGAGAGGGGAGGCCATGTGTGCTCAGGTTCAGGCAGAGGAAGAGTGGAGTAGGGTGATACTCCGATGGCGGTGGGATCAGGGATCCCACCACGTGCGAATGGGGGAAGGTCCAGGGGGGCGGCATCTCAGCCACTTTGGGATTACGAGCCCGACGACGTACTCAAGCGAGAGGGAGGTGGGGGAGGATGCATATGCATAGGATGCTTGGTCGCACGGCTCGACAAGGAGTCTTAAAGGACGTGTTTCTGAGGGCCGTTTGGCATTGCCGGGTATGCGAGGGGATTGGAGAGGACTCTTCGTATATATTTCCTCTGCTAAGGACATCAAAGCCGAGTATTCGGCATTATTTCGCGGTGGGTAATGTCAAGTAGTCCACGGTACTATCTGACTAGTTAAGAACTTGATGAATCTATGCTGGAGAATCTCAGAGAATGATGCCCAACAAATATTACACATCTACAAATACACCCCTCACACCGTTTTCTATGGGATTAGGCGGTCGAAGTACACTTCTCAAACATATTATACAATTCATGGAGAGGGAAATTTTGTTCATTCTTCCGCATCTTTTCGCGATATGTCTTGCATAACTACTTCGATTGATTACACAGGCCTACAAAAAAATTTTTTTTTTGGTGCCGGGAATCTTTGTGATGATTTTAACTATATTTGTAGAGCTGAATCCAAATATGAAATCCGTTTTTATTTAACAGCTCTACTTTTTTAGATATGGCACATCTTACGATTAGTTGTTTTAATATTTGATATATTCCGGAAAATAATTTTCAAAGTTAAATAAATCTATAAGTATACTAATTTATAACCACTCTGCGGTGTTCCTTTTATTTTCAATAAACTGTCAATAAGTTTTATGTATATTTCTATATTGTAGGCCAAGGAGATAATTATTAATATAATATTCCCATATCATCATGTAGAAGATTTTTTTACGTAAGTAACAACATATCTATATCTTGAAAACTATAGCTGATAGGAAAAAACTAGTGTCATAATTGGATTCAGCACCCCAATTGTTCTTTAAATCAGTATTAAAAGCTCCGGCACCAAAACCACTGTTGACCTGTGTTATGTATCCAATCGGCAGTCAATCCACCGTAAGATCACTTGGCATATTTAGGTATTAGTTACTTATTTCACAAATGAGCATTAAAAGAATCCTGATATTTTTTAATCACTGAAATTTTAGTGCAACTCTTGGCATAGCTAATTCCTCTATCACTCATGAATTGTTACGTACTTGCTCTTGTGTTACTATGACATTCTTTCTTTTGAGAATAGAAATATCTTCGTCTAAATCCATTCATAATTTGCTCGATACAACACGTTCAATCAAAGCCTTTAATCCTCTTTCATATATCTGTTCGCTGTTTCTGCCCTCATTCACTGTCGTACTCTATACTATTATTGACGAATTTAAACAGTTTTCCTTCCCGACGTCTTTGCCACAAACTAGCCCCAAAAAGAAAATTTCATAAAAAAATCGCGTCGGTTACGGAACGAGAGTATTCTTGCGTAAAGGTGGGCATATATGGAGGCATAAAAAGAAGAATAGAGCTAACTAAAATGTTTGCACAAATTTTGGTGTCCTTGATCGATACCTTAAGTTAAGGCTAAAATAAAAGACTGGTAAAAACTTTGAAATAAATCATAGTTTCATATGGTTCAGAAGCTTATCGTTAAGGGAGGAGGATAATCATAGATCGGAAGTTGCCAAGATGGGAGTTCAAGTCATTGGTAGGGGAATAAAGACGGGCTTCGGGAGAAATTGTATGGAGGCAGGACGAATAGATGCAGGAGATAATGAAAGGCAATGATATTGTTAGAGCTGTAATAGAAGGGAGAATGCTGGGAAAGCGTGTTAGAAGGAGGCATTTCTGATGGAATAAAGGGAGATAGAAATTATGCAGAGTTAAATAATGAATTATTGTACCATGTGATATGGGGTTAAAGGAAATGTTGTGCCATACCCATTAGTACTTACGAGTATAGTGCTGAGCAGTCCTATGCTCCATCAAAAAATCCCCTAAGCCGCTGACTAATAGTAAAAAAATGAATCTGTCTGAGTAGCATATTTCCAAAGTAAGATTAAATTCACGGATTTGTTTTCTACGAGTACAGTGACCAGCTCCGACCTGTTGAATTCATAGTCAGGTGGTAATTGAGAGCAGAAATTAGTTCCATAATATTAATTTTCCGTCTAAGATTTATCCATCGGGTTTCCTATTGAGCTAAATATGTAATGTCGTTGATGATTTCCATGAAAATATCGTGATTTGAGGATATACGTAGTTGAAACAACCTTTTTATTCGAAAGTTAAATACAATTTGCATAAACGAAAATGGAAGTATGTAAATAGTTTTAAGTCTAGAGAATAACTACGTAGTAAGCCACGAGAATCATTTATACACCCTCTATAAAAAAATTCATCCTGTACATGAGTCATATCTATGTACATCTGTTATAACTTATATTCTGGTTAATGGTAATATTGTCAATAAAAATATTGTTTTGAAAGTCTCAATAAAAGTATAATCAAGAAATGATGAGTAGTGATTGCATTTTTAACACTCTCTTTCGATAAAATTCAGGAAGTCAAAATTATAGGCTGGGTTTTGTGAATCGATGATTAAGCGTAGTAATGAAAACGAAAAAAAAACTCATTTATCTATTCAATTCAATACATATTACTTCATTGTGTACATGTCTGAAACTCCTTTGCATCAGGTATAACATCGTCGGTGTTGAAAGTTATCGCAAATCTTTTCAAGGTATGAGGCTCGTTATAGACACCCAGCGTACGTCCATATAATGCGAGTACGTATTCTTATTCTGCTTTTCCCAAGAGATAACAATGCTTCTCCCTTTGGTCTATCCGTGGTGAGATTTAGAAAAATACATTATCCTTTCATATGGGAGAAAAAAACACGCATGCCGGAGGTCGCAAGGTAATAGAGAATACATAATAAACAGGAGAAAGGGTTCCGATGAAGAAAAAATACGAGTTTTACAACAGAAAACGCTCGGGTGGTGCGGTGGAATTCAGCAGATATCACATCTCTCGGACAAGCGGACGCCGACAAAAGCGTACTATTGTTTATATCAAGATCACCATGCATCATGCTGCCGGCCGCGGCATTCGTAGCGTCATAAAAGTGTTACCGACCAAGATTAATGTGATTAAAATAATCGCACGGCCGCAGCACAAGTGACAGCTAGTTACTCGGCGTGGGATTTTTCCCTTGCCCGATGATTCGCGAAGGTCCCTGTGGGATCCACCGGCGCTGTCACTTTGACCTCCGGGATATGACCACCGAGCTCCGACGCTTATTAAGGACGGCACAATACACGCTGGTTTAGACACTGGCGACTTCAATCGAGGAAACACGAAAATGTAGGCGGTTTTTCATGCTGGAGACTAGAAAACAGAAAGAAGAATATCTCGATTAAGGATGCGGAAGAATGGAGAAGGAACCTATTATTCAGCGATGAATTCTAGTTATTTCAAAGAGAAAACTTTTTCAAATGTTCACCAAGGGAGCAAAAGGGTTGCATAAATACATTACTTGGTGAACAGGATAATGTTAGAACAAAATCAATCTGATTCAATGCTTAAACCACTGAAAGGGCATGGAATGATTATTAATAGAAGTCGTCAGTCATTATCACGAGTTGATTCTCTGTTGTTAATTTGTTACTTCGAACCTCCTTTTTTTTACTCGGCCAACTGCGGTGTTCAACAGTCCTGGGTTAAGTTTTCTCAGTGTTACCTTTATCACACGTCAGCTAATATGTCACATTCAACTGAAATATATTTCAAATAATTTAGCGGAAACTATAAATCATTCTGCATTGCGGATGATTGACACTCAAATCTATCATACACTTCGGTTTATCGTGTTAATATTTATCTATCCGTCCGAGATATTAAAACAGCACATTTTCTGCAAGTAGGTAGAGAAAAAACGTAGTGCATTTAGTATACGTATATCTTACCCCTAGGTATTTGAAATACTCGGCCATCCATCATCATTTGAAAGCCTTTATTTATAATTTGCATATTTAAACAACCTTCATTATGATTGGACGAATATCATTGGGATAAGGTTTCTTTGCAAGCATCAGAAAAAATATCTTCTGGCTACTCTAAAATTTTACCGCAATCGGTCGTTTCGGAGTCCTTCTTAATTCGGAGACACTTCTTAATATCTCTCCGTTGTATTTTACCAGTTACTTCGTCTTTTTTAAATCACAATATCGGTTGAGGGTTCAAGCGTTTCGAATAAGGAAAAGATTTCATTTGCCTTCATGAAAAATGAAAAGGGTGAAAACGCTACTTAAGTAGCTTTTCGGGGAAAGGGATATATCCCAGAATGCCAAAAATATATATGAAGGCCATCTTCGCTCCGAAAATCATCGCTCCGTGAAATCTTAATCCTCTTGCTTTAAGTATTTTCCGTGAATTCAGTGACGGGATCCTCCGGGAACTCCGGTTACCAGTGGGTGGTAGAATGAGGGAATCTCTGGAACCAGGGTCAATCACCAACACACCATGAAATTCAGGGTTATCCCCCTCTTAATACCCGAGTCTGGAGCGACTATTACTAATCGAAAATTTTCCGCTTTCCTCATTCTTTTTACGAACCGTTCTCATCCCGGCTCGCCATTTCTGCTTGGTTTACTGACTTTTAGGAATTCCTAGTCTCGGAGGATACGCATTATTCAACGATAAATGAGAGAAATTGGTAGCGAACTTGAGAAATTTACTCCCTGTTAGAACTAAAAGGGAACGAAATCACTGACTTGACTTGCTCGGAATTATATGCTTTCTTTTAACTACTCGTATAGTGCAGAGTCACCAGTACCAGCAATGATAAAAATCTCATTATTGCTGCTTTACATTCTAGCTGTATTGAAATTTGATTCAAGAAAATTTACTAACTACTCCCAATCATTACGTAAAGCTATTTGGCAGTTGAAATGTATGTATTCTGTATTGATATAATTGGAATAATTATTGAATAAACGTTACTTGTTTTTCATATAATTAATGTTTAGATATAATCAAGGGATATATTGGTAAAAGATTTGGTGTTTTCCCGGCGTATCAGCTGTGTAAATTCTTCTCGGGTCCTCCACCGGGTTATATCGTCCATCTCGGCCGACGTTTCGATGTCCGACTCGGTCATCGTCATCAGGGCTTCTGAATGAACATTCAGAAGCCCTGATGACGATGACCGAGTCGGACATCGAAACGTCGGCCGAGATGGACGATATAACCCGGTGGAGGACCCGAGAAGAATTTACGCAGGGGATATATTATCAGTTTTCATTCCGTGGATACAATCAAAAGTACATTCTGTCTCAATATTCTGGATGAGTAATGAATTTTAAAACTTCGTCATCAGTTTATTCCAACTGCGGACTATGCTGTATTTTCTTAGGCAGCTCAATATGATAACGTTGAGTGAATAGTGCCTTGAAAGCAACAGTATCGAGGTGGGGATTGGAGGCCATGGGCTCCATCCAAATGAAAGGCATTACCTTCCTCCATGTAAGGGAGTTAATTCCAACGGTAAACAATTGTTATAGAATTCCAAAAAGTAACTATATACTAGACACGTTTGCAATATGCAACCTTTGAACGTATCCAATCAGTTCTCAATTAGCGTTCAAATGTGTTAATTCCAGCGATTAATGCGATGCTTTGACGTCCTCACCATCTATTTAGCAAAAAATCTATGGCCAATTGAATGATATAAAATGTAATGAAGGATAAATAAGAATGAAAATAGAATTTTACAAAAAATAATATTTATTCCAAAAGTTTCACGTATCGAAATATTTTAACCATTTTTAATGGTATGCCACTGGAAATTTAAGAAACGAAAATATTAAAGCCATTCCGTAAACTAGTCATAGTCTCGAGTCATAATTATGTATTCAATAAGGTTTTCGGGAGAGATTCTTTAAAAATATTTTCTAACGCATTGAAATTTTATAGCATACTCGAGAGTAAGAAATACAGCGATATAGTTGATTGGTGTTCAGAGTGTTTTACTGATCATGATTAGACGCCCTATTCACATTCAAAGTAATGCATCTGAACAGACCCAGCCAAACTAAGTTATGTGATTGTCCTGATAACAGAACTTTGTGGAAAACGGCATAGGGCACAGGGAATGGAACTGGTCACCGACTTGGATTCCGTAAAATTCACAAACCGCCGTAGGTAGTGATTGATACTGATCTACAAGGTTAGTGTTACAGTACATAGAATACGATATGGCACTTATAATAATTTAGTTCGCACTTAGCATTTATAGGCATACCTAAATGGTAGGTTTACAAGCCAAACAAAGCAAGAAAAAAAAACTTTAATTTCAAATTCAAAAGGCGTACTACACGTGAATCTTAGTTCTTACAATGATCTGTCACCGATTCTCATGCCTCTTGCATCCCACTTAAATTCTTAATATAGCCTTCTCTCCTCCCTGGACCCTAGCGTTAAGGTTATTCTTTTTCCCTTCCTTAACAAGTCCCTGATCTTCCAACTACCATCATTTCATAGAGCGTACCCTCGCTTTTGGCAAATTCTTAAACCTTCGCCTCCTATATCATTTATCGTTCCACATCTCTTCTTATTTGATCAATTATATCTCTCCGAGGACTCTTCCGTTCCCATCTTCAGCGGGTTCTACGAATCAGACACGCAGAATGCTGCATTGCATATAGTAATTTCACTCAGAGTCTGTCTTTTATCCTAAGTTTCCTCTCCAAAAAAAGGTTTCTTTTCCATAAAGAAATTTCAAACCCAACGTCATAGTTGCTTTATCTACCTTCGTCGGCTTTCCTTTCTTCTTTAGATCACAATTAAAACCGTTTCCTCTCTTCTAATTTTTTAGGCATTAATCTTTAATTCTCCATCTTCAGGAAATTTCATTTTCTCTAATTTATTCATCTCCACTCCGTGCCATCTTGCATGGTCATTTCTTGCTCTTAATACTAATTCTCTTTACGTGTCTAAATTAAATATGCTTCCCTCATTAAATACCAAAAATGGAAGTTGATTATGTTAAATTATATGATTTATCAAACTACTTTACTCGGATAAAAAGGCTGAGTTTACATTGCTAATATCGATAGAGCCGAAGGTACAAAATTAGCGCTCTCAAGTGGTGGAATTCCTATTTACATAAAAGAGATTTTCCGTAACCCACATACTTTGCAGCTTCTCACGTGACCACAACGCAAACAGTCAATAAGAGAATATTTGGGAACTTTTGGGAGAGTCTTGAAATGTAACCGAGGGAAAGAATGACCGGAAGATTGGGGTTAGAGCTTGTGTAGGGATGCGGGAACGAGGATTCTTGATTAAGAATTAAAATATGATAAGAACGTTTTGGTCGTGCCAAACACAAACATTAGCTAGAGAAGGTATTCAAAAGAGATCATGAAGGGATATATACGCAAAAAAGTTGCAAAAATAAGGTGTCTAACGACTCCTGAGAAAAAGAAAGACCAAAAAACAGATGGCGAAAGATACCTAGGATAACGAAGAAATAACAGAGTAATCAGTCTGTTGGATAGCTAAAACAAAGACGGAGGAAACAATATTGGTTTGTAAATGAACTAAAATTTTCCGATTATATAAATCAGGCTTAGAGCGAATATCGTACGAGAGTTATTACGCTCCTGAGTATGTTTAAGAGTCAAGGCGTCTCATCAGACACTGGGAGAAGGTTGAGAGGCAGGAAAGGGAGGGGCGAGGTGCATAGAAGGAAAGAGGGAAGGGAGAACGAACGCTCTTATAATCACCGTGCGCTTCAACTCCCTCCTCCACCTCTGCCCCCGTAACCGCCTTGAAATATTCCCCCCTCCCCACCACCCCCTTAACACTGCAGGACGACGCCGTCCTCCACGGGGAGACGAGGAGCTGACGTGGGAGGGGGAGGGCGTAGGAGAGGCTAGTTCGGGTCATTTCCGGCGCACGGAAGGTGTTTCTGTGGATATGTGCATATATAAAAAAATAGAAATCCCCCCCTCCCCAAGGGGTGAAACTGAGCGAGCGAAGGGAATTTGTGGGAGCGAGGGGGGGTGTGGGTGAAGACGGTTTAAGTGTAACCACCCACCACCCACCCCCGCCCGTCGGACTATCCCGCGCGCGAAACAATGGGAACGGTTGCGATGGTGACTTCGTCGCATTCCTCGCATTCCTTCCCACGAACTAACTCCCCCATTTGTGCCCACCCCTTTCCTTTCCTCTCTCGCTCATTTCTCTCGCCCTTCCTTATGCATGTGGGTGTTTGTCTGTGTGTGTCTGTGGGTGGGTGTGGACGGAGGCGGTGCCGGCATAAAGGAAGAAAACCGTGCGCACGACAGCCAAACACGAAAAGACGAAAGATGATGGAGGAGGGAGATAAAGGAAAGAGACCGACCTCTACACTCCGACGACGACCTCCCCCCGCCCTTCAACTTCCGGTTAATCGCCGTCTCCCTGGGCAAACCCCTCAACGTCCCCCCCCCAACCTTTCTCTTTTTCACTTCCCTCTCGCCAACACCCTTTCCGTTCTCCCCCCTCTCCCACCGCCCCTAGATTCGTCCGTCCGCCGCCGGGCGAATTTTCATCACGTGCCCACCTACGCTCCCTCCAGAGGTTTCCAGGGATCCTAGTCGTACACAAAATCCACCCGGGATTCCTGCTGGGGTCCCAACCGCATTTCCTCGAAAAAAGTTCACGTGACCCCGCGCGAAAGCTTCATGATGGATTGGTATCGATCGACAAATTGTAGTCGCTTCATAGCCTGAAAACCAATAACATAATTCGCACTTCGTTGTGCATAAATTGATCATTTAATTTTCGATGCGTTAGAGCGTTTCATTATAATGTTGATTAGGCACCATTTTACAGTGGTGACCACAAATAAATTCTCATTAATTTATCTTATTTAGCATGTAACGCATTATTCATTTTTTCTAATTAGGGACCAAAAGCATTATCGGTAGGAAAAGCATCGTAATTTTTTTCCCCGACCAGCGAAGAAATCATACCTCTTGATACCACATGTATTCAAGAAAAGTTACAATGCATCTATATCAATGCCATTTTACATTTGTAAAATATATGCACAATTTATATGTTAGGGCAGAGTTCAAAACATATTGATGCCCAGAAATATTGAAATTCGCTCGTTACATGTTGCACTACTTGTGCGATATATCTGATCTCAAGAGAATCCCGGAGGGGCCGGTATCTGACCGATTCAGCCCCGAAATCCATAGTTTAAGAGAGACCGGGGAAATGATAATCCCTACGTGTCCAAATTTCTCCCGAAACCATCCCCACCCTTCGTTCTTCCTCCCCCATCCTTCCCTCTAAATATTCCCTCCCCCACTTTGGCGGTCGTTTGACCTCCAAAAAAGAACAGTTGATGAGACTTCCGTCACGCACTGGTTGCCGACGTGTCTCGGCCTTCTAAAAAAAAAAAAAAACAAAAAGCCAGGAAATTCCTCGGCGACTGCGCGGGGGTGAGTCGAAAAAAACTCGCGAAGCTTCCCCCATGCGCGGAATAATACACTTGTGTAAAACACCGAAGGAATCGCAAACAGAACTATTCTGCAGATATATTATTATTTCACTTGTTCATAATGGGTTGTGCGTAAAAAACGTAATTTAACACTAGACCAACAAGAAATTTAAATATCCTTGATAATTTTTGCCGTGTCGTCAGATTCTTTTTATCAACCTTCTGATACTTTCTGCTGCGTCCTTAGCACGTTTTGCGATATCTGAGATGACTGATCTAAATGAGCAGATCTAAACTGCTAGCAGAGCAGTTTAAACTAACTTTAAAATGTTGATTCATACTTAAATAAATGAATACGGATACTCATGAATTAATGACATGAGCGTATTTTGATCAGTATATAAACCGTAAAAGCTGTTTGGAATGAACCAATGTTTTTGTACTTACCTAAATTTCGGCAGTCCAGTATTCTGACTGTAGCTCAACGCCCTTGGAAGACGCTCATGTTGCACAGATTCGCGTATCCATTTGACAGTTCGAGGAATAGCGGGAGCTGTAAAAATAAGGATTGGCCAAAACAAGAGTAATCATATCCATGAGTTTATTACAAGAAACTCTCACAATAAATCTACATAGCGACACTCATGAATAATACTCAACAATTGTGTAGAGTGCTCAACTATGAGTCTTTAAAAAGCATTGTTCCCCATTTCAACCCCGCCCATTTTTATTTCAAAGGTGAACTGCCTCGCAGTGATAATACGAGATACTTTACGAGTAAAATATTAAATTTTCAAAGATCGAACTTCACGGGAAGTTGAAAACAGGGCATACAATTAATTTGTCGCAATTATGTACGTGCAACGAACTAACAAAAAAATATCCTGGAAATATGAGTATTTTGACATTTTTGCTGACATCCAAAGGGAAGCTCTAAGAAAATTGCAAAGGTCTTCCTCTGCAAGAAGAGAGAGGTCGAGCATGAATGTAAATGGAATGTAGGCCAACGCTCCTTAAAGAATCGAAAAGAAAATAAGAAAAATATACAGCCACCTCAAAAATTACGGCCGAAGTTGGAGGGCCAGCGAATAATTGTGCTTAGTTGTTTCTTATTTTTATTCCTCAATTATATATCGTAAAAGACGTACCTAGAAATGTGAAAAATACCTATTATTGTTCGAATTTCAGCCCGTTCAGTAGTTTAATTTTAAGACTTAAAGTTATATAAAGTGTGATGACGTAATTCATACTTGCTTCATATTGCATATTTCCGCCACTCATATTCAAATTTGCAAATGGTGCACGAGCCTGTTCAATAAAGAGACTTGCAGTTTTCACAATATAAATTTTTGCATAGAAGTGTGCCCGATTACGTAAATTTATTAATTAATCATATTTTAAAGTTAAACCAACCTAATAGTTCCAAATACTTTGTGCAGTGAAAAGTAGCGTGATAATTACAAAATACCTTTAGATATTCGTTTTTCATTTTTAAAGTAGTTTTATTCCAATGCAAAAAAACGAATATACTGCATACATATTGACATAATATTGAAAAATAATGCATCAATGATGCCTATATTAGTCGATAATTTATGGAATAATGTGAAATCGAGGATGCATTTATATGAGTTGAAATACAAATGAATTTTACAAACAAAAATATGCATTTCCAAGACCGCTGTTTCTCTCTCCTAAATGGGATATAATTTGAAATTCAATCAATTATCTAAATGCATGGATATTTAAAAAGCGAATTGTGCCCCTGCATAAGGGAATTATGCAAAAGTATATACTATACGTCCATTTAATTACACATAAATACGAACAATGCTATTGGATATAATTGGAATCAATGTACCGAGGCGTAATTACGAGTATTTTGTTGCCCCAGACTTTTTTTGGATTTTAATATTTACACTCATTAGCTTATTATACTTAATAAGATTCCTTGAATAAATGTTCCTAAGAGAGAGAAACAAATCTCCAGGGTGTGGGTAAAAAATGCGCAAATATATCATAAACAAACTACTAACGAAGGAAAGACTCCACGTGTAATTAGAATAATGCTATGGGGTTGAATGAACATACTCGTCCTTTTTTATAAGCTCATAACATTTGGGCGTTGAATAAAACGTGGTAACTGAAGTTGATGTTGATGTGTTCCTCACTACAAAGTCTGTAATTTGATTAGTATTTAATCCTACGCCCGACAATCGCCCTTCTATATCCTCGATGATATCGAGGATGACTGCGTGGAAATTCGTTCCTCTCACTTTTCTATATCTTTTGGGGTGGTTATTGATATCTCTGCAGGAGGAATGTTGAATCAACATTGATATTAAAATCCTTCGGGAAGAGAGTTAAGTGAAGATAAGACAATTGATTTAAATGAAGGATCAAAACGATGAGAGGGACTTATACTGAACCTGACTGAAGAGTGGATTTAGGCGAGAAATTCAATTTCCTAAATCGTATCTCGATGCGTCTAATCGTACCATTTTGAAAATATAAAATTCCAAAATTAAAATATCAATGTAAAAATAGAGCGTAGTTCCCTCTCTCTTCTCGGGGAGTGAAAAATTGAGCAGGAATCG
Source organism: Hetaerina titia (assembly GCA_037158775.1). NCBI lineage: Eukaryota > Metazoa > Arthropoda > Insecta > Odonata > Calopterygidae > Hetaerina > Hetaerina titia. Next base: position 83,644,161 of record CM073771.1, on the reverse strand, counting down.
ATCGCAAAATCGGACAAAGTTTAGAATCGAATCTCATTCCAAAACGAAGCGAGTCTAAAATCGTATCCAACACGAATTAACCCGTCTCAATCGGATATATAGGTATTATCGGGCCGATAGAATCAAGATCGCATTCGTAATAATCGATCAAGAGAACACTCAAATCCCATCTAAATCGACGATATCCTGCTTCAAGATGTGCAAGTGGAAGGACGTTGGTTGGTCGTCGGGAACCTAGTCGAAAAAATCCAAGAGGAAGGCGAGAGATGGAATTTTTGGGGGGGTTGTCTGCGCCCCCGGCTTTCGGCGAGGAGGGGGGAAGTGAGTGGCGTGGGAGCGAGGGGAAACGAGTGAGGTAAGGGAAACAGGATTGGAACATGTTCCGATGATGGCGAGGCGGTGGGAGGAGAGGGTGCGAATTGAAAGGTGCCCAGACGGACGGGCAGCGCAAGAGTGCTTGCCGCTAATGGAACCACGAGGGAGCGCGCGTGATACCTACGCACACAAAAGCTCCAGGCATGCAGCACGTCCCTAAATGCAACCAAACCCGCACGCAAGGAAAAATATTAAAAAACGAGTTAACTGAAATATTCACCTTAACGATTGATCTGCACTTTTTACAACGGGAAATATCATAAATTCAAAATTTTGTCAGCAATATTTTAACATATTTTTTTTCTAACTTAACTCAAATCGCATGTGGCGATCTCTTTGAGGTAAACATTCATTTTCACGCTCATATTTTGTTCAAATTAGTTCACCGCGGCATAGGCATATACTATTATGCTCTCCAACTGAAGACATGCACTACTACAAAACCCATTAACGTATTCATTAGATCTAGAATTTCTTCAGAGTTTGCATATTTAACCTTATATTAGTAATAAGAGTAAAAGTCAGGAGAACTTAACAAGTATGTACATCTGATTGTTCTTACGATAAAATTTAAAACAATAAATTCACTCTTACGCGATATGAACCAAGGGTAGAACTTCAAGAGAAACGGGAGGAATGTCTCTTGTCTCCTGAATAGTTAGAAAACTTTCATTCGAGTTGCTCCATACCACTAAAATATCGTTATGTTCTCTGGGAATAAACCGCTATTTCGTTGTTCAATGAAGTTTAAGTTTTCCGACTAACATACACCGTTCCATCTACATAAATACCCAGTTTTGCGGTTGCTTAAAATATTTGTTACAATATCGGATTCACTCAAAGTGACTATTTAAAAAACTCTGTACAAATATTTCTAGGGAGATGTGCCTCATAACCCATGAAAATATATCGTTGAAAACACTCTTCCTAACTTTTGCGTTAAAATGACGACTATTTTCTATTCTCAACAAACTCCTTAAGGTAAACTAAGAAATTCAGAGCAAGATTCTATCTCTCGCAGCACATATTCGGTTAAAATAATAATTATTAATGTTCAGACGCAATTCATAATTAATCAACAAAACAATTTGCTGGCAGAATTGCGCATGTATTAACTCCGGCTATTTTTTCCAGCATCATGATCACTTCATATTGTTTCAGGCTCAACTTTGTGGAAGTTCAGGTATATTAAATGAAGTACACAATGTATATATCCACTGCTCTTTACTCTCGTACAACTAGTGTCAACGCTTAAACGTACCTGATGATGACGCCTAAGTGTAGAAACTAGTTGTACGTTAATAAAGAACAGTGGATATATACATTGTGTTCTTCATTTAATGATCATGACCACCACCATGGAAAGCTCTTTCATCGTATGGCTGAAATCTCTTGTCCGTATTATTCTTCTGTCAATTTAAAATTACAATCCTAAATTTCCTGAGATGATCCGTAAAAGGACGCCTGTTTCAAAGTATCGACTCCGTCTGAATAATATTAAAATTATACCTTAGAGATGACTCAAAATTCACATGCCCCTCCATATTTCATTCCACGAATAATTCTGGTCTACAATTTTCGCCTAATACATGTATGATCGACTTCCCTGCATTTAATAAACCTATCTCTTTCGATACTGAAGCAGATGAACGCAGGCGGGTGCTTCGTGAAGGATCGGCAGCATGATACCCAAGGGAACGTGTACCAGCGGCGCACGCCGAATGGGTTAGTTCGCGGAAACACCTGCGTTTGCAAATACTCTACCGTATGATTCATGAATGACGTACCAGATGAACCGACTGTTGGGGTTAAAAAAGAACGATCTGGTAACCAGATCCTGTGCGTAAGGAACATCTGTTATATTACCTTTCTTAACATGATAGCCTATTGCGTAGAGCGCTGGATTACTAACCGGATGGCCTGGGTTCAATTCTCGGGTACATCACTAGACACAGTTTCACCCAAACTGTGTAATTTATCGGGTTCCAGATTTTCCTGGGAAACCATAGGCGGATAAGCGGAACAGGGAAAGTGCCCGGCCCCCCTAATCTGAACTATGAATTAAACACGACGTTAGGTTTAGTATTGGTTGAGCTCTACCTTCTACTACCAACCCGAGCTTCGAGTTGATAACTATGGTGGTGGTGTGTAAAACAAATATCAGGAAAGGAAATGTAGTGTTCTCTATGAATTTCCCTCCATCAAGAAATTTTTACGCACGTATGATTTCTGTACAACACACATGCAGCTAAAGATTTTAACCATTTATTTTTTTATTTAATAAAGGAAATACGGCCATAATATCGATGGGAAAAATTACCTGGTAGCTCATTACGCTATTGAATTTCTACGTATGATATGAAGTGCACTTCTATATTTCCAGCAAACCAACGATAACTCCTTTCATCCACCGATGGCAGTTATACTTGATCAGTCACTTTGAAGGGTACCTAAATGGAGGAATTCGTAATTAGTTTCAAACTAATTTCAGAGATACAACAGAGGTGGGTATATTTAATGATGAGAATTCAGAACCAAGCGTTCCAGGTACCAGAAAATATCTCGTAACTCATTTAGGGTAAACTTCTCCATTCCAGGAAATACAAATTGGTGTCAAAATTAATACTTTTTAATAAAAAATGTTTGAAAAAGCTATTGCAGAGAAAACTGCCGGCTTCTATGTCAATTATATGCGTTTAATTTTCCCTTAATTAATTCAATTAGTCTTCGATAAAAGACATCAAATTGAGAATGGATAACGTTCGATAACGTAGTTTTTTAGCTCACTAAGAAAATATGGTACATGTTTATTCCTAAAAAAACTTATGTATAAGATCAAAGAAATACGTGGGACCCTAAAAAACTAACCTGTTCTTTACTCTTTAAAAACAAATTCGGTAGAGTAAAAAGAAATTTGGTATATTTTGCATTTTATTGCAGTAACTGCTACCTACTTGCTATTTTCCTTAAATTAAGGCCACGAAGAATTTAGACACGATAATAAAATTATTATCAGATGATGATTTCACATCTTAATGAAGATCTAGGGAGGCCCTCTAATGCCTCCCGTTCTCTTAAGTGGGTGAAATTTGGATCCAACACAAATTTATGTTGATGGATTACGGTGGAGGACAACGCAACAGTCCGATAACGTAGCAAGTAGCAACAAACGTGAGAAATATGACGGAAACAAATGACTACTCTCTATTTAAAAGGAAAGAAAAAGCTTAAAGAGGGTTATTCAATTAAATGAATTGCCGTATTTGTAACTGCTGTAAAAGTTACTTTTTGCACTAAGAACAACGTCGAAAATTGTGAGATTCCTGGTATTATTAAGTTCACGTTCCGTTCAGCGCGACGGCGACAAATTTTGAAATACTTCTGCTGCAATATGCTTAATGTCCTCTTGTCACAAGTTTGTACATCAGGCTACTTTGATACAATAACTACTGCCTTTCAATTTACTAATCAAATACATTAGCAAAAGTTAGGGATCAATATTGCAACTTTTATTAAATATTCATTTAGTTGTAGCGATAACTACAAAATTAACACAAATATATGCAATTGAGAAGTGAATTTTGAATTTACATGTTACGTCAATCTAGCGGTGAGAGTAAAATGCTGTATTTAGTGTATTAAGGAGATTGAGAATCGATTTAAAACCAGATTGGAAATATTTTTAACTGGCTCTCATCGGTTTTTGCATTTTATTTAGTCACTGAACCAGTAAACTTTGTATTTTTTCACGATACAAGTGTGTGTGTTTAAGTTTAAAATTTCTTTGAAAGTCTTCAAAGATTTTAAAAACAATTAGAGTATAGCTTTTGCGTGAAAACTTTCGAAGTGTATTTATTCAGCGAACACGTATTTACGCGAAGTAGAGACTGAAACCATTGAAATATATTTATTTATCCAAATGTTTATGGAAGTGCCTAGCAATAATACATTTTAAATATAAAGATAATTTTAAAATTTCCATTTCCCTACTCTTTCTCTTCTAATTTTATTTCGGAGCACTTCTCAAAGAAAAAACCAAAGAAGACATGAAAATATATCTGCGAATCTGATTATGCTCTGTGATGGGTTTCCAGAATTGATGGAATAATTGACGAAGCTACCGATACCGTACGTAATTTGACATAGAGTTAATTTTCCATTTGAAAAATTACCCTTTTAAAAGAAAACTCTATCATTCGGGTAATGAAAATTAGAACGAGGGTTAAGAGCTATCGAAACCGAGGACGGCGGCAATGATTAAAGCGCTCCAAATGAAACCTTCTGATTTAAAAGCTTTAATTACGCATTACACGAATAATCCATGAGGTAATCGATCTCAAGTCAATTACACAATATGACCTACTATCGTGAAGTTTTGCATGAGATTTAGAGAAGATTATAGCTTTTCAACCCCTTTAGAACCCAGATGCTAAGTCGGGAATGGTCCACGACCAACGACCACGGCGACAGAAATACAAGTTAACTTTCCAAAGACTAGCTAGCAAAAGGCCAGTTTAATTGGAGGAAAATGAGAAGGTGGTCCCTCGTTAAAATTTGCCAGTTGTGAGATTCAAATATTCAAAGCAGTGGGCGATTCTGTACCACTTGCATTTCCCGATCAATCTTGTACCTGTGTGGAACGCGTCACACGTCTCATTGTTATCTCTACAGTAGTTGTCCAGGGGAATTACTAGGATTCACCACAGAATTGTACGGTAAGTATCCGGTCAATCTACTCATTGAAATATTAGGTATTTAATCGAAACCAACATCTCTTCAAGTATCAACTTATCTATACGATTTTGCAATATGTGATGGTTTAATGGGCCAGTAATAAGTCATTTCCTTTAGGGCGGATGATCGATTGGATAATGCGATCGACGGATTCCATGGCATCACGAATTGTTTGCAGGTGACCATTTACGTGTACTTCAAATATTTAAGGAATTGAATTACTGTAACTTTCCCAAATCAATTTCACTGTCGAAATTACATATCAAAATTATAATTGTGGTTCAATGTGGTCGTTGAAACAACCAGTGTAAATGAATGCGTGAAGTGATTTGAAAATTGTTTGAGAGCAATATTCACAATGTGAAAAAAACACGAAATATTATTTTTCCTAAAATCTTTTGTCATGAGGTACAGACTATTATAGAGATGTTCCACCTTTCTAATTAACTCAATTGTTTACTCACCTAAACATATTTTAGGTCCTAACAGCTCTTAATTTCCGCACAATAATCAACATTGTGAGCCATCCATGATGATATATGACATATTGCATAGAATATGACTTCGGGATAAAACAAAATCGTATTACTTTGAAGGAGGTAATTATAAAAAAAAAATATATTTGTTTGTGTGTGTGGCAAAATAAATATATACATATGAGGGATTAATGACACATAATTAATATTAATGAGGCACATATATTGTATTATATTATTATATCTCAATTTAATTCGAGTAATCCTAAAAGAAATAGTTCATGAAAGACCTGGATGGTGAAGAACATTAAATAATTTCCATCTGCTAATAACTACAATTAGTTACATGCGTCATACTTTGAAACCGTTCGATTTATTCTTATCTCGACATCCCCATATGCTGGACCGAATTGAGAAATGAGGAGAAAAAAATCACGGAAACGGAGGAGTGGAGATGTATCGAAAAAGGGGGTTGAATGGAAGGGGTGGACATTAGAAACACCAATGACGAAAGAGGGCGTACTAAACCGCAGAGATAACACCAAAATTAATAAAAATATGATCCTCTTATAAACTTCCGACCAATGTGGAGACCAGTATGATTTAATTTGCACGAACTTGTCCTCCAGGATATTTTAATTAAACTATGGCTTCTCTGCGCTAGCTCGTATGGTATAAGGATGCATTCACTATTCCCGAAACTCATGGGCATTACCTTGCTGAACTTTTACGTGAAATTACGTCGGTCGTTAGATTTAAAATCATTACACTTCAACTATCATCAATCATCATTACACTTCGTATAACAATCATTACACTTCGTATAACTATCTGCAAGGCTTAATTTGGACGAGCGAGGGAGAGCTCACCGATGAAACTCGTCATAACGGTTACACATTTATCACCTGGATATAATTAAACTAATTAAAAAAAACAAAAATAATCAATTAATTGCATCCCAATGCAAATAATTCTCTATCAAAGTATACATAAGCCCTCTTATTAAGATATTACGCACTACATCGATACGTTGATTTGAAAAAGATTTGTAAGTAATTTTCACTTGTATTTTTTGACTAACCTCATTAATTTCCAAAAAGGTTGGAATATTATTGAAATCAATTACTTGTATGATTCCGTTTAAAAATTTTCACTTAATTCTAATTTAATAGAAATGATGAATGTTTATCTTCCAGTTATGACCATTCAAGTATTTAGCAGTATTTCCAATTCCAAAATGTTTCGGAAAATCGTGACTATTCTCTTGTTAATACTTTTCATTAAGCTCATCTGCATACCTCTATAATGTGATTGCTTTTATATGACTTTAAAAACATATTAATTAGTAAGACATGTAATTCAACTTTAATGCTTAACTCTCTTTTACGTAAATTTTTCTTCTCTCAATTTCAGCTATTTTTCCAACGTGTACTTTTTCCTCACCTTTTTTGCTTTGTGTACTTTTTCCTCACCTCATTTTAATGCTGCTTTCATCGTTTATCTACCTGAATCAAAATCCTTGTTCCTTTTTTCTTCAACTTTTGACGCCGTGAGCCAAGATTCCGGTTATAATACTTAACTATTTTCTAACCAATTTAAGACCCCATGATTTCCATTGCGTGCTAACGGCGTGGACCAAATTGGACCAAAGTGGAGAGGACTTATTTATTGATTTAACGCAGTGGACATAATCGGAGCAGTGGACATTATTGGTCCAAAAGAGTCGTCATAAAAATGATAGCAATTGCTTCACTTACTTAGGTGCACGATGATTAGGAATGATTTAGGATTCGGAAACCTTGCTAATTTCTTCCAAGATGGATGAAAAGTACATAAAATAATAATCATATTAATCAGATGTTAATCATCACCGTTGGTGGTCTACTACTGAATCTTGCAGTTTATCTTCCCTAGCTCTCTCTTTGTTGTTTAATCGTCCATTATCTTCTTTTTCCTTGTTTCTCTCTTTGATTTCCTTTTCATAGCTCCTTCCCGCGCATCTTTTATCATCGTTCGCTTTTCAAATATACCCCTGTCCATTCATTTATGTGTTATGGTTTTGCATGTTGTTTAGCAGCTGCCTTTATTCCCCAACTCTTCTTAAAAACTTCCTTTGCTAATTTCTTTAGGTTTTTTTTAAATTTATATCTCAAAACGCTACTTTTGCTTATCTCTCTTCCAACACAAGTATCTTTCACATGGCTTTTGAAATGTGGGTGTGGAGAAGAATGAAGAAGGTGAAATGGACCGAAAGGAAAACAAATTAAGTGCTGGAGATGGTGGGTGAGGAGAGGGGTTTGTTGAGAGAAATCCTATGGAGGCAGGAAAAATGGATGAAAGGCGTATTGAACGGTAGTGGAATGTTGAAGAAGGTAATAGAGGGGAGGTTGTTGGGCAAGCGAGGTAAGGGCAGGAACAGGATAGGGATGTTGGACGGGATGAAGGGAGGAAAGAAGTACACAGAAATGAAGAGGGACCTGATATAGATTAGTTTGATAGATGGGGAGTCACAAAATGTTTATTTGATAGTTGTGTCCATCCAAAAACCTACCTTAACCGGTAGATTACCTAATAATTATGTAAAACAAATATCCAAATGAAGCACTATTCTAAGCGTCATCCTACTAGTATAATTATAATTCTAACTCCATATTACTTAGCACGTTCTTTTCCTATCTAAAGACTACCATGGATAATTAATCGCCTCTTTTATCTAGCTTTGCATCATTAGTCCTCCACTTTATTTAAAAACATTAATATTTTAACTACCTTCTTTTGTTCTCCTAGCGCAGGGATCTCCTTTCTTTGATTATTTATTTCCGTTGTTGAGTGCCTAACATTAATTTTCATTATCTTAAGATCCATAATTTTTCTTAGTACCTTTGTATTCACGTAAATATCAATTTGCTTTGATTCGATTTGTCTTCAATCGTTTTAGGAAACTAGCAGACTTTTGTTAGAGCAGAAAGATTGCCCTAGCTCTTGAAAAGACTGCACATCAAGCAAACTACGCAAGGGAAAAGGGTCTGCATCGATTCTACTTATTTTTCTCAAATTCAGACAAATAGTAGGACCAGAATCCATTCTAAAACTTCTAAAGCACCGAACGACGTCCATCCCGGGAAATGGTGACTCTCGATCTAAACGTGACGCAAAACATATCCCTTGCGCCGTTGTAGAAGAGAATTAAAAAAATGACGCCATAAATGACTGCTTAGATAGTAGCAGTTTTTTGGGGTGGGGCGACTGCCTGCTGAGTCATTTGCGCTATTAGGGAATGGACAGGAAAGGATGAAGGATGGGGAGAAACCCGGCGCCGGCATTAGCCCACTCTAATTAACGAAAGGCTACAAGGGGTCCGCAGCTGAACGTCCTATCCGACGGACGGCGTGCTCACTCAAAGTGATCTCCACAAAGCACCTCAAGTAGGGATCGGGATACCACTGAAAAATATTCTCTTCCTCCGGGATTCGAACCGTACGTTAGCCACCGTACCATCCCGATCCCGTAATTGCCTACAATAATGCAGAAGATTTTGTCACGGAAGGGAACGAAAGACTATTGCTAGGAGAAATAGGGAGAGATAATAAGATAGAGATAGACAGAGAGAGAGAGAAGAGGGAATCGTATATTTCTCACTCTACGTACAATGCATTCACGGAAGCACGAAAGGTTGCTTCTAAAGAAGTGAAGAGAGAGAGAACTCTTTGAAACTCCTGAAACTTCTCCACTTCGCCCTATTTTTCACCTCTCTTTCCGACTTTCTATTCTTTCCCCGTCTATTTTCCACCTCATCGGGTGGAAAAATGTTCTCGCCCAATCGACCGAAAACGCAGCGTTAGTGATGGAAAAGGGATTACGGAGTGCTTCAGCGCAGTGAAATAACAGGAAGTGCTCGAACTTTATAAATCCTTCGTCATTACTCTACGTATGATTCCATTTTATGTCATAAAAATATTAAATCATTAGTAACAATGCATTTTAGAGTAATATTAACTTCATATCATAATTATTCAGCAATTAATTAAGCAGCCTAAAATGAAGCCGTCGAAAAAGAATACTCTCATCTACTTGATAGTTGTCTGAAAACATCCCTACCTCTTATTACTGTCTTACAATGTCAACACAAATATTTAAAGAAAGCATCTCAGGAACGAAAATCACGGAGAGATGAGTTCAGATGAAACCTGTCCTGAGAGCACATTCACCTCTGATATGGTGAGTGGATCTGGAGAGTGCTGGAATAAATCATAAAATAAATAGAGTATAAAATATTTTCAGCGCCCTACTATTGGATATCTAACATTCAAATTCGTACACACATAACTTTTTATGAAATTCAGTTCACTACAGGTATAGTAGAATTAAATTTCTTGCTAATCAAGAAAGCCATTCCAAAGTCAAACCAAAATATTAATATACTTTAAGCGTTGAATTGCTGCCACAAACGTGTTTATTATTGATTTTTGAACTTACACTATAATCACGCGATTTCATCCTTTAAAGCTGCAATATATTCGAGCAATAATCATTAATCCATAGATCTCCCCACATTGGATTATCGACTTACAAAATGCTAATTAGCTTTCGGTAGCGACGAAGCGAAAGCCTTCAATGGGCGAATAAAAGTCACTGGTGTCGGTTGTAATCGTATATTTCTCACCCTAATTCATCCCTGAAAAAGTTCTACTTTAGTTGAACGACGTGTAGTTTAAGAGGCATTAATTCCCACATAAAAATGAAGGAGGCTCACGTGCTATACCCTCACACGAGCACACGTATCACCTTCAATCAAACGGATATTCTGGGAAGTCTTCCACCACCTTCGTCCCGCCACGCTTCGTGAGATAGTACTGAAATGTCTGGCGTCCAGCCCTTGTGATGTGCGATATGACGATAAAGCATCACAGTGGATCATATGCATACAAAATAAACGATCCGAGACACAGCCGAAAGAGACAAATTATGATATCTTCCATTCTATGCTCAATCTATTTCTTATCCCGATTGGATCTAGATAAGAAGTAAAATTGGTGGGCGTATTAACGTAGATAATCGCAGACACCCGTGATGACAATTTTGAAAGGTAAAAAATAAGTTACTGAAGACGTTGCCCATATGATAATTTAAAATTTTCCATCTCTCCAAATAGTTTATTTGAAGTAAACATTAGAGTTTCAGGTGTGATGTGGTGGAACTGTTACATAATAATAGAGTAGAATAAACTGCGGAAATTAGTGTAAATTGCAAGAGTTTTCGTCTCTGCTATTAGCTTGCATACATTTCAGATACTTTCCATTTACAATCTACCATTTGTCTTTCCAAGATTTGGATATCCGCATAAATTTGAATTTAGATATGTTGCCTATATTTGAGGTAAGGTGTGGGAAGGAGTAAATAAGGAAGAAAGGAATCCGGAGAGATTTATTTCTCGATTAAAATGATAAGACACTAATTTAGTCCAAATAAAGTTCAATGGACAATTTTAATGCATTGATTGAGGTATCGTTATTGTCATCGTATTAATTTCCATTAAATGGAAATTATAAACGAGCATAATCTAGACGAGTTTTGAAAAAAATTAGGGATTCGTATGGAAGTGAAAATGAAAGTGCATGGAAACTTTCCATCAGAATTCTCTTCTTGTGTTATGATTACTACTGTACCTAAAGACTGCCGTTTCCAAATTTCAAATTATAAAGTTTTATTAATACCTACTTTAACTGTTCATACATAATTAATATCTATATATATATATAATATTTAAAAACACATTTAAAGTTGAAAATTGTGTACAACATACAGGCATACAATATCTAGCAACACCGCTGTCCATTTTAGTCAGATTGGTCATGGGAACCGTCAAGTTTAGAATATCAGCACGGATCATGTGCCAAGTTCTCATAATTTGGAATAAATCCACTAACACGGCAATTAAAATCTTTAAAATGCCTCATTTACAGCCTCAAAATTATGATCTGTTATTATGCGATAAGCATGCAAACTCTCACGGTTTATTTCGTGCTTTAAAAATTTCAGTATCTTTGGCGATGCACTCCAAAATAGTGTGCTCGAAATCGTTCCGGAAACTTCCATCTGGGGCACTCAATCAAGACAAAATTAAGTTAATCAAATTCGTGGTGGGATTGAAGGAACCGAAGATTCATATTTGGTATTGGGTTAGAAGATCAGTTAGATTTCCACGAGTTTTCATAGGGTTATGCAACTTCATGATTGAGAGATGAGCCAACGTTAGCCCCGCTCAACGATATTCAATGATTCCGACCTGTTTATGCATTTCAAGTCCAACGCTAAGGTTTGAGGGAGAGACGGTAGAAATCTTAACGGCTAAAACTCCAATCAAAGGGGTCTCCTCGTCTCTATATTCGAATTCCACATTCCCTTCACGCAGACAGAAATCACTACCTTGCATTTCCATTCTTCCGTTCGGGGATTCATGGCAACCGGCTTATTTGTATGCGTAATCGACACAGGGACTCCGGAGGCAATCCTATTCGGTCAATTCAATACTTTTTTGGCAAATTTACGGAAAATAGTAGTTTCTTCTCGGGAAGAGAAAGAAAAAAACGAGCTCCATATGTGAGGAGGAATAGATGGCAAAATTTATGATTCCTTAAATTTAAGGGGATTCGCAGAATATTGGACTAATGAGGGGAAAATTCCGGCTCAAATCCAAGAAAAATCTTCGACCAACCTTGCATAAAAATTAATGCGTTTTATGGTTGCTCGAACTCAAGGGAAACTGCATGTTCTGCATACTGCGAAATTGTGAGTTTCATGCAACTTAAGTTTTACTACGAGAATCCCTCCGCGCACCCCTATCAAAAAAGCCTTCGGGTTGATCGCTGCGGTGATTTTACCCAAATTCATTTTTGAAGGACGTTTAACCAACGTTTGTGGAGATTTTTCAATTAAAAATATTAAGTTTTAAAATCACCTTCGGAAAAGTACGGCAAAATTCAACCGTCGTTTATTTTATATTTTTATCCCTCACTAAATTCTTTCTATAATATCTAAATATGTACACATGCACCATTGATTAGAAAAGTTCTTTTGAAATGACTATTCGAAGCTATGAACTAAAATTCTGATTGCTAAAATTTTTAAAAGGAAGAAGGATACATAAATGAGAGTTTGAATTTCCCAAGATGAAAGGAAGTCAAATTACCTTGCTTTACCAAAAACGCAGCCGCTCAATTTTTTTAGCAAGTAATCTGGAAATTACTCTCACGTCCTTTTGATATCACAGTATGCAAGAGCACAGAGGGAGAACTAATCGTCTCAATTGAAAAATGCAATAAAAAATCAGCATAGGGATTTCCCCATCAAAAGAAAGACGTCAATTGTGACAAGCGTGTCAGCCGAGCGCTTTGGCGCTGGAATGGCAATAAATGCATGGTCGGCAAAATGATTTGGAAGCGAGAAAAATCGAAAACCATGCTGACTATATTATCAATACGCGCGCTCTGAGCCTGCGACCTGTAGAAGACTGCCAAGAACAGGATTCAGTAGATCAGTGAACATAGTACCTAAACTTCAGGCTTTTTGAAATGCTTGTCAGTTGGCTTACATACATGTACCTATTCTGGTAAATTTGAAGCTGAATGAATAACAAACTTTTCTCCTTTATGAACTGAAAATTACGCGGTGATATGTGGAAATCTTTAGCATTGTGTAGAGCGTATGTAGTTTCGATTTCTATGAGAAGTTTTCTCTTAGGAATAAGAACAAGATTAGAATATAGAATTTCGGAATCAAACGAAGATGTACCGGGAATGGCAGGTACGGGGGGATAGAAATTAGAGAGAGCAATTTGAAGAAGGTAAGAACAGTGGAGGCTGATTTATTGTGACATGGGGTGTTAGTGTATTTAGTCGTTCTTAGAAGTGTATCAACCGTTAGTGTCTGGGCACATCAAAATCCTATCTTGGTTGGAAGACTATCGTTAGTAAAATTCAAACGGTGACTTTTGGGGGTTACGCATTTACGACCTGTCGTGTGACCTAGAAAAGGACTACATATTAATGTCGCAAAGGAACGGAGTCACCGCTTAATTCTGTTATAATTGGAAAATAATTAGACTCGTTCATTTTCTCACCAATGTGTGCAACTCTTCCAGAAAATGAGTTTTTTTCGAGACCTCAGCGTGAGAGAATGGAGCGGGCCTGGATTCAGCGAACGAATTCCTTCCAAATCCACTCAGAATTCCCAAGACCTCACCACCCCCCTCTCGTAGGTGGTAGGCGATTATAACTTCCCCCTCTCTCTTTGCCTTACTTCCCGACGAGGGCAACACAAACACGCGGATACCCTTTCTCTCCTTCGGGTGCTACGCAGCCGTCTCTCGGCGGGAGGCACGGGAGGCCGTCACCTCACACAACCCCTTTTCTCGTGGAAGGATAATTTCCAAGAACAATCAAACGAAGAGACAGACGTCGGCAATGTTAAAAAGAGGACCAAAATACCTATCAATTCCCTCTATCTCACCCTTTTTAATGCCAAATCCCTTTCTCTCTTAAGACAATTCAGTCTGAGATCCCTCTTCAACTGACCGGTCAATTTGTCTGTCGCTCTTCATCGAGCCTCAAGGTGTGCCAAATCCATCCAGTACTCTTTTTCCTCACAGTGCTTCATATTTTGCTTTTCTCTTTTACTCTTCGACAAATTTATTCTTTTCTATCTATATCAACGTGGCAATAGGCTGAATTTGTGCCTATTCTCTGATGAAGGTGCCAAATACATGTATAGACTTCACACATTTAATCAATGAAATCAGTCTTAATTTTGTGGAATTGTGCTTTGGTACCGTAGGTATAAAAAGTGTGGAAAATCGCCCAGAATATTTTGTTTCTATAGTCTCACTTAGGCGCGTTAAATTGAACATGAACATAGTGTTGAATATACTGAATTGGGTCCACTCACATTAGACATAATTCTCTTAAAACAGATTCTAAATTTACGAAGATATTGGTATATCTATATATGTGATCCTTGGTGACTTGGTCAGTATTGTTACACAGTTTCTATTTAACCTCTGGGTAGACGTAGGTAAGCATAAACTTCATGACGAAATCTTACATGAGTATCCGATACAAAGAGGACATTATGAGAAGTGAACAGCAAGCAAGAGAAAAGGGAAACCAAAACACAGTTATGCCCCAACTTGTATCATTAAGGCTACGAGAGCCGTCGGGTTAACCCGTGCAATAAGTTTTTTAGGTGAAGGAAATAACTTCACGGTGTTAAAATAATAGGAAATAACTTAACGGTGTTAAATAAAAGGAAATAACTTCACGGAAGCTAAAATGACGAGAGTATTTGGAGCGGACCTTGATTAAGCTATTATGTTGCTCAAAATACATTTTGTCTCACCAAGCTATCCAGTTTTCCTTTACCTGACAGTGTTTCATATTGCTTTCTTTGGCTGTAATCTTTGAAAAGCCTCTTTGTTTCCTACAACATTTTGAAGTCAAAATCCGCCTTTTTCACCAAGTTGCTATGCCTACTAATGTACTCTCGACTGCTATTCCATTATCATATCTCTGACTCACTTTATCAACTGAAATTAACAATGATAGTATTATACGTCTGAAAATCTTTCCAATCCATGTTTTTTTTTAATCTCTCCATTTTATAATTGATGACACCGCTCCAAGTGTATATTACACAAAGGTAAATTATGTTTCCTTACACTCTCTAAAATTTTACAATTGAAGGTAGCCCTAGAGGGAGAGAGTGTGACAAAGTTTTTGGACAGCCCATATACTAGAACTTCTCTTATGAAGGTTGCTCGCGTAGGAAGGAGGAAGTGATATTAATTTATCCGTCGAAAGTCGCTCATGCCGTATTGATTTAAGCTTAAAAACTAGGCGGAAGGTGGTTTACCCAACCGTTCTGCCTCTGAAGGCACCTGTCGAAGAGGCCAGCATAGTCGGTGGACACTAAAGTCATGGTGTTACGCTACAAACACTACTAGTATTGACGTAGAAATCAAGTAGACTACTCAAATGCCTTTTCATCATAACGCAACGGACATTTTAGCTTAATATTTATCTGCATCAGGTGTGCTTTTGGAAATAATTATATAATAATATTTCTACGACTATAAATAATTGAATGAATTCTACTTTTTCTGGCGATAAATGATGTACTATTCGTGTTTACGTGGGTCCTTTTTCAGAAAAGAGGATTCTCGTCTTTTCGCCAGCGTTTCCCAGCGTAGCAGACCAGTGATAATTATGTGCAGACAGTGGTCAGTTTGGTTCCGGGTTTGAGTTCGGGTACAAATTCACGTTTCAAACCTCAATTGGGCTTAATTTTCATCCATTAATCCACTTAACGCGCTGAAAAACTTGTCATTCTGGTGGATGGTGGTTAACTTAAACATGGTATTACGTGGGAATAATTTATCTAACTACCAAGAAATCAGTAACATTGCAGTTGAGGTTCACCCATGTGTTTCGACAATTGAAGCGTGATCAAAACCACAGAAAAAGAACAAATAAGTATGTCAGTGTTACGACTACCCCACCGACAACAATGGGTAACACTCCAGTCAGAGAAATAAAATAGTCGAAGGCATTATTTAGATCTTTTGAGCTTGGAACTTATGCAATGCGGATGTGCCACGTTGGAGAGAACAGATCGGTTCGCCAATAACTCGCGCTAAAGACGATCCCAAAATGCGGATTTCCTGGAGAAGCGATGGTGTTAGCTTGCGGTGCGCAAGCCCTTGATGGTCATTAAATCACAAAGTCTGAATGCTCTCACGCCTCCGGCGATCTCATATTTTCATTGTTCACCACACTTTACCCGAGAGGAAGAGGGTGAGGAAGGAGGGACGGGATGTGGCGAAGCGGGGGGAGATGGCGAAAGGAGGCAGTGCGGCCAACAGGGATTCTGGAACCCCATCTTCCCTTTCTTGATATACGATATATTATATTTCTCAGCCTGCCTACGCTCCACCCCCACCCCGGATCTCAGCGCAGGTATCCTGTTATTAGCCTATCTCTCGGAAATCCATTCGGGGATGCCTTTTGAGAACGCCATTCGAGGCGTGACAGTGAAACATAAAACGACATCCATTATGTCTTCAACTATGTCCGACTTCTCTCCGTTTGCCCATCTTATATTTTCACCGGGATAAAACTCCGCCCGTACCATTAGGAAAAAATACAATAGAGAGGAACGGTCGCTCTTTGAAACGTGCACACATTTGGGAGTATAGGAATGAGTTCGCCGTCCGCGCACTTAAATCTCCCTCCGGTCTCCTGCCCCGCCGCCCGCGCCGCGCCGCTCGGCTTCCGTGGCGGCGAGTGAACGATGGAATGGTTCATCCGTCAGTTGATGGAGGACGCACGTGGAGGGCAACGAAGCGGCAAAAGAAGTATGAACTAGCGAACTAAACTAGGGTAGTCACGATCAGATCATTAATAAAATCAACTTCGCCCTCACGAAGTGTAACCATTCCGGAGTAATAAAATAGACGACAAGAAATTATGGGGGGCGCGTCGGGGACTCTCCTGGGCGCGCTCGGAAGGTTACGAGGGCGATTGCGAAATCAGTTCCGATTGTCTCTTCCTTCGCGTATTTTCATTGTGGTATTTTAGCGGAAATAAGGTTGCAATAAATATGCCGAACCCACATAAATTTGAACTCGGCTAATTAGGAAAGCTTGCCGGAGAGAAAAACCACTATTCTATGGCTTGAATAATGGCAAGGGGCCTCCCAAATAACTATCACCATTATCAGTAAACATAAAATGCCAATTCTAATTATCTACTCTCTCCAAATATGGTGGTACTACTGCTACTTAATGGACCACTTTGATTCCCATTTCTATTCCCACGGTAATCGCCCGTGGAAGAAAACGCAATTTGAGATATACATGGCCATTAATCTCTTAAAGCTTCCTAATACACTTCTTTGCTATAATCTTGATGTATAGGTGATCGGAATTTGTGTACAAATTTTGAGTTAAGATGCTCTAAGCTATATTATTCGTTAATGTTTGCAAATATAAATGTCTAACTATTTTGTTAATTATAACAAAACAATCCTTTCACGGATTGGTTCTATAGGTAAGGGCAACTTGCCTTGTACTTGAAGAAAGTCAAGTTCACATATCAGAGTAAGCAGGGATAAGATCCTTCGCTGTACCACTTGCGGTTCTCCAGAGATATAAATCTGGAATCCGAGATATTACACGACTTGGGCCAAGCTGAGGGTATCCAGAGCCACCAGTATTTTTCCGGCTCTCGAGTCAGTGACGAAACACTTTGACCACATGATTTCCATTTTAATCAAGACATTTTGCGTCCCTGTTTTCCATATAAAGAGTTCAATTCATTTATTTATCAATAATATTTATAGTTATTCAATAAATGTCATTCAATTAATGTACTATCCACAGAAGCAAATGGGTGTAGGCTATTTTTTCGGTTGTTCAATTCCACCCATAATATTTCTTCCTGGTATTTAGACCCCCTTTGATTACAAATATTTGTCTGCCGTTTTTCGCGAGCATACAGTACGGATTTTTTTAACGCCTTTTTCAGAAACCGTTTCCAGTTCCATGTCTGATTTGAACTCATCCTTAAATAATTCATAATTTTCAAAAAGAACCAATGCAGTGTCCTGTTGCTGGATAAAATAATACATTTAAGGAATTCCTTGGAGCAGAGTACGCAATATTTGATTCCGATCAGCCAAGTGATTATTTGCCACCAGTTGGGGGATAGTACTTAAAAATACTTCAAAATGTTACTTAACTACGCCATATAATTCAGAACATTACGTGATTTCTTTGGTAAGAGAACATCATTCCCAGGTGAATTGATTTCATTTTGTACCGATAAATATGACGTGAATCAAATATCTAATACCCTCACCGGATTTCCAATTGTTCGGTCGGGAAAGAATGATAAAGCCGGCTATGATTTTTGCGGTCACGGTGAGCCAAAAATCAATTTTTGTCTTTCAATGACTACTTGAACATATGTATATAGGATGAAATAGAGATTGATGGCTTTACTATTACTTCCCACATGAAGCAACCTGGATTTTTTTAAGAGTCACGTAATTCCTATGCAGTATTGATAGAAAACTATATGCATGTAAAAAGAGTCACGTAAAAAGTGATTCCATGAGAAATGTATGAAAATAACTCTTATTACGAGGATATTACACCCAAGGATGTACTTCTTGATTTGTAAGTAATGGGATGAGTAGCATCAAGTTTCTTCTCTGCCTTCTATAGCTATACATATAAGAATTAAAAAATTAATGTTTCAAAAGTTATTTTTTCATATCAATATCACAACTTTGAAACGAAAGGAATCGAATACTAACATACATTTTTCAGGACCTTATTAAATTCATTCCACGTTTCAGGGATTATGTTTCATCCCTATTCAGCCATTAATAGTATTTATTTCGAGAATTTTACGATTAAAGCATCAAAATTTTCAATCGGTGATAATTTTGGATGTAAGACTTCTGATGAAGGGAACAACATTTACATCTCATTTATTTACATTATACTCCATTTAGAGAAGCATGGATCGACTGCAAACGTAAACCCCAGCAGTATATCCATAATGGAGGCAAATACTGTTTAATTCCAAAGAAAACGCCATACGTGAGTGGGAGGCTAATTATCAATATCGCACTTGTCTCTCCATCTAACTTTTAAGCTCTGAAATCCTACCTATCCCTAATTACCACATCATCCTAAGCGCCGAAAATTACCTTCGCGGTCAGGTGCCTATGGAAGTAATCTAATATTCTAGTTAAGCCCATTATTCCCAAGCTTTTTATACCGCGGATAACATTAAATGATTCATCCTTTATTTGCATGCTGGATCAGAACTTTCATGTGATTATTAAGAAAAGATGGCACTTACTCAATTTCGGTTCATCAAAGAAAATATAATTCATAAATATTTTTCTTTAAACACCTAAAAAAATTAAAACCACTTGACTTTTCCACCGTAGATGCAAAAAATTGGTTGAAGTTATTTGCAAAAAGTATTCTCGTATTTTTTGAGGTAATGGGTTGGTGTACCGTTCACATGGACCATTATCCATATTCTCCTACACTTGATAAAATCGATTGTGCGTGACGTGGCGTGAATAATTTTAGAGTTAAGCATAAGCACTGACGTGACTTGAAAAGTGTTGGGGGTACTCCTTGATATCCGCATATTTTAATTCTGTACTTTCAAGGGATAGCGAAAATAATTAAAACTTGCAAAATTCCGCAAAAAACATTTACTAAAGAAAGGCCAATTATTCATTAATGTAAGAGGCATTTGAAACGTTTATTTCTTTGAAATTCTTCTCCACTGCTTTTCTTCGTCTACTTGGATTTAAAATTAAATATTTTATTGTCGACAACTGTACGCGGTTTGCAAAATTTGTAAGGTTTTCTCAAGATATTAATAGAGACGCAAACGAAATAATTTGAGAAATTTACATGAAAATTTAAGCCATGGTCGGTGTTTTATGATAAATTTCTATGAAAAAATGGAATGCTTTTAATTACAGTTGAATCTTTGACGTAGAATCGTACTCGTCAAGAAAAAAATTCAAAAGTTTTTTGAAGTTACAGAATTAAGAGATGCGGGTCGTAAGAAAGACCGCCAGCATTTTTCAAGTCTCGTAGGCGTTTAGCCAAGGAATTCTTATTTTACCCTCCTTGAGGAAAATGAACGCCCTTTCCGTCATGATTTAACCCTAAGACGCCCTTCTTCTCCCGTGCCCACCTTAGGCTCAGGGCCCCATGAGTCCACGGAGCCATTACTGAATGCCGGTAGCAGTAGCAGTAGTCAGGAAGTTTTTACGGCTTTTCCCAACGCTCTTCTAGACCACCGCGTCTGTTTCATTCGCCGTGTCCTCCTCGCTTCGCATTCCTTTCACCACCATCAACATTTTTATAGACGAGGGCAATTATCATTCCCATAACGACGCACCATTTTGTTTGAATTTTCTTTTTCCTCTTTTTTTTTAAGGGCGCAGTAGCTCCCCAACCTTACCACGGTCGCGACGAAAAAGTTTCCGTCGCTCGGCTCCGTGGAAATCCTCTCCTGACTTAATCCCTGCGAAAACTCAACCAGAACTTAGATGGCGTTTGAAAGTTAGACACTGAAAGGTTAAAATTCACGCGCGCAATGGCCCGTAATATTTCGTTTTGAAGACCAAGTGCAAAGTGATGAGACCACAATGACAAAAAAAATTAAAGCACAGACGCAGTTTATTTACGAAAGGAGAAAGGACTCTCATAAAATTTTAATGCGAGACCAACCGGTGCGATTTCATTCGTGCACTTACCCATTGTTGTTTTTCATTGCCCTCAGTGCTTCCTTCGCAGTAGTTAGAATTTATACGGAACGGCTGAATGCAGAATAGTGTAGTGAAATACACAGAAAGAAAGTGAATGGCTACCAAAATGTTTGCCCTCGGGAAATAAATTTTTAGAAAAAAAATCGGAGAATGAAAATTCTCTGAGTACCCTGAACTAGGTACGTTTTTCTGTCGGACAAGAAATTGAAAACGTATTAATAGCTTTACGATAATATGCATAAAGAAACAAATGAAAACTAATTTACATGACAACGAATTAGCATTTGTCTTTCTCTCATGCATTTATAAATACAACAGGGATGTAATGATGCCGTAAAAATAAAAACATGTCAATGAAAAAACGGATCTTCACAAAATCTCTCAAATTAATTCTCCGCGTCTGAGATTGCCTTTCAACCTTGTCTGAGTACTAAAAGAAACATGTTGACAAAGCTGAGAGAAACAATTTTTCGAGTTCTGTCCAGCGGGCCAACCACGTCTAACAATAACGAGCGGGACTAAGATATTGCAGAGAAGCGAAAAATAAAATATTATCCTTGCCATACGCTGCTTGAAGGATTTGTGAAATTTTAATTGAAGCAAAATAAATTTTTGCGCAAACCATGTGCAAATGTATTAGCCATAGCGATATGAAAATAGCCGCCGATACGCTGTACACCAAGGCTATCTACCCAACATTAGCCAATGTGAGATTGAAATTTTTCTCCTATAAGAATCAAGTTTCAAAATTAAATAAACTTCCCTCCCTTAAATCAATGCTTCTTACTCACACAGAAATACGTGCAAAAGTTGCCAGGTACACACCAAAGAAATTTTAAGATTTGTTAGAGAGTTTCAAATTATCTAATTTTCGTTAGACATTAATAACCCATAGACTAAAACAATAGTTTTTATCTTCATGAAATACTTCCAACGCAAGAGGTCTTACGTATGTGCATATAGAAACAACTTGTAATTTTTATCAGAATATAAAACTCCAGCGTCCACCTCCTTGGATGTGGAGAGTCTCGCATAGAGAAATCGGCATGTGAATTATTTATTTCTTTTTGGGTGAAATTCGAGACCAAGAGTCCAAAAAGTAAGTTGTAGGGTTTTTCTTATTCTTTTTAACTCTTAAAGCATTAAACCCGGACATTCGAGCCGACTGTTCGCATGCATTGCTTTCCGCCATCCTCCATGCCACCGATGCATCTCCCATTCAACTAAGTGCAAGTTTTGAGATTGATAGCCACACGTTCTTCCCCCCTCTTCGCACGCCGATACTTCCCCACTCCTGCTAAAGGGAACAGCCATTGAAAGCCACGCGCAACGCGGTTCGACCTTTGAATTTTCTCAGTCGAATAAATTAGACCTCCTTGGCACTTCTTCTTTTGTCCACGCATTATCATCTATGTCGATGTGCAGCATACTGTTTATGAGTGGTATTTATGTATACCTGTACATTAAATTGTTTACGCAAACAGCCGTAGTGCTGCAGTTCATCATGCAAAATCTACCCCAACGTATGAAATAAGAGAAATGTCCAATAAATATCTATCACACTTTTTAATTCACAGATAACCTGCGGAAAAAATAAGTATATCCGATAATATTGTTAACTTAATGTGTGATGAACATGTGGTGTAAGTTTCATTGATTTACAAGGAGTAACGGCTCAACGGCAGCCGCTGCAATTTGAAACATGTTCAACGGATGTCGCTGAAGTAATATAAGAGTAAAATTGCAGAACATATGCACAGAAAAAAAGTTGCACAACATATAATTTACACATTAAACTAACAATATGATATAAAATTAAATGTTAGCACAGTAAATTATGGAAAGAGAGAAGCTTATGATCACTCCCTATTGAATAAATCTCGTCTTTCTCTACCACTATTCACGATTCCTTGATACAATGCTTGATGGCGAAGTTATTACATTGGAACACGCCGTGCTGATATAAATTATAGTAAAATTTTACTTAGTTTTAATATCTCTCCACTGTCTTCCACAATGAATACAATGCAATGAAATACTGCTATACCTAACAAAAATCATTCCAGAAAAAATTGGTTTCGCTCTTACTATCCCATTTTTGGTGTTTGTAGAAGTATTCCGAGCAAGACTCTTATATTATGATAGGAGGAAGTTTTCGGGTCAAATAGCGAATGAAGTCTTCAGCCATCCCAATTGAATAAAAAGAGACGTTTAAGGCGTGATATGGTGGAATATCATGATTAATTAAAATTGGCAATTTTCTACAAAACAATATAAAATAATATAAATAATATTTTGTGGAAAATTTCCAATTTTAATTAATCCCTATTGAATGTTTTTGGTACTCTGGACTAGCAGAAAACTGTGTGTATATAGGGCTCGGACCTCATAACCTCGAGTCTTAACCTCAGACATCAAAACTAATCTTTATGTCTATTGATGTTGTCCTTTCGTCATATGTTGATGCTTCTCAAATTAATTTGTTTGATGTCATAATTGTATCTTATTGAAACTCTAAACAATTTTTGGATCAGATATTTTTGTTTCCGTATATTCAAAAACGCCCGTTTCGGACTGGGATTGCAATTCATTTCGCCTGCGTTATCCCAGAATTGAGAAAATGATTTTCTTCGGCACCGCGAAGAGACTCTATCCCTTGCTCACCTTGGTGAATTATTTCTCGAAAATTTCCATGGACCATTTCCACTGTTTTCCCTGTGCCTCCACTAATTTCTATTCCCGTACGGAATCCATCCCGTTGATGATGCCTTCCACGATTTCTGATGCTACAGTTTGTTTCTATGCCAGAGGGAAAAAAAACGATCCCCCGTATGCATCCGTAGGAACTAATTAGTGGCAACTACTTTCTCAGCCGGGCAAAGACTGCTCATCAAAGGGCCAGCCCCGAGGATTTACTGAAGCCCCTCTCCCTCTCTCGCCCTCCCCTTTTGCTCCTTCCAGACGTATTTAGCTCAGATTGAGGCTCATCTCATTCGTCGGGCTTTATTACCTCCCGGCATCATATCTACCTACGACTAAGCTCACCCCCCTTACCCTCACATCCATCCACCCTAGCCGAATCCCTCTACCCCCTCCTCGAAATCCCCGGGGGTGGGGATAAAGAAGGGGAACTAATCCCATCCCCATTCCATACCTCCCCCTGTTCCGTAAC
Organism: Hetaerina titia; assembly: GCA_037158775.1. Taxonomy (NCBI): domain Eukaryota; kingdom Metazoa; phylum Arthropoda; class Insecta; order Odonata; family Calopterygidae; genus Hetaerina; species Hetaerina titia. Next base: position 83,620,041 of record CM073771.1, on the reverse strand, counting down.
ATCCCCCTCTTCCGAGAACTGCCAATTTTCCAACCTCCAATCTTCGCGTTCATGTAGTCCCGCCGATCTCCCCATCCCCTCCCAACTACATCTCCTCGTGTCAAGGAAGACGGGAGACCTAATTCCAAACTCTCGGAAGAGTTGGCCGAGAATATCATTCCGCGCCTTTTCACAGTGTGGGGAGGAGTGATGGAGGGAGGAGTTCTACTACGGGAGGGAAGTTAAGGAGAGAAATATTTTTTCGTGAATACATTTTTCCTACCGCTACACCCTTCTCCTCCCCTCAATCTCCCTTCCTGCGAGGTGGGCAATGCACGCCAATGACAGCCCTCTCTGCCGGAAGCGAAGGGACCTACCTACCTGTGCGACGGTGAAGGAATACCTCGGAAGAGGACGAGGCTGAATAATGATGGAAAAAAATAATGGAACTACAGCGAGGAGAGCACCGAGATACTGTCGACCTGAAATATTTTGTCGCACGTTCTCCTCGGCGTCTCCTTTCGGCGAAAGACCGACGCGCAGACGGCAGGAGGAGGTTGGCTGGGGATTTTAATAATGAGATGAAAATCTATCCGGGGGAAATTAGTGAGCGTAGCGTGTTCTCGAGCTCTGTTCTGGCGGAAAAAGGAAAAAATCAATCTTTCGGAAGCGAAGCGTACTCCCACTTTGAAAGATGATCCGGAGAAAAACAATTTCCCCAGACTGAAGAAAGCCGAAGTTATGATGAGAGATCCCGGGGTCGGTTATAATATGGCCACTTGGGAGTCTTCTCAATTTCCCAACACCGCATATCGAACTTATTACATATATAGATTCGTTTATGCAGCCTGCCTTCCTGCCAATTAATTAATTTAATTGATTATTTAGGTAATAACATTGTTGAACCTATTTTCTCTGTCAATCAAAAGAGCTATTTTACTACTCGCGTTCTTTAGCTCCTATTTACGTACATCCTTACGTATATCCTCCTATGCCTCCATAACTTTGCAACTCTAAGTGGTATTGTTTCAGAGTGGCGAGAATTCTTAGACGCAGCACAGAAGGACCCGGTCAGTTAAAGGCCTTTGTGCATAGCGAATTTCAACTTCTGACAGAAGAACGGTGGAAAAATTAATTACAACCATTATCTTATTGTTTGTGATGTCCTTGAAACACCGTTTCCTCCAACTCCAAACAGCATTTTTAAAAAGGTTAATATATCGCACGTGTTTCGAAAATATTTGCAATTATAGCCATTGAGAAAAAATCAATTGCGACCAGGTTTATATATTTCACGTAATTTTCACGAGTGCTTGGGATTATAAAGTTCAGAAAACTTTGTTATAATCCCCATGGACGAAAACTGTCGTTGGCCAAGGATAAAAAATCTCGGTACATCGGAAAAGGAATGCCGTAGTCATTTGTAATTTCTTTGTTTCCTGCTTCTCTTTTTGAACTACCCAGCGGATTACCTTGAAATAACAGGTATCTTGGAGGTGCGCTGATAAAAAAAAGAGTTCGATGCTATAAACGTCTTTGTCGATTTGTTAAAATAATTTTATTTGCTTAGATCATATTTTCCGTTGAGCACCTACGCCTTTGTGCATTTAATTCTGATTATAATAACCTCGCCGACATAAATGTATAACACGTGCCAATCTGACATTAATTTTCTCAGTCTGGTGTCATCAATCTTATTAGCGTTCAAATACCTTGAATAATAATGGAATCATCATTTCTCTAAAAATCTTGCTTTAATAAAGGTGACATAGCACACATACTATTATTTAAGCCAAAATTACCTTATGCTTTTCCTACTTTTACACGAGTAATTAGGTGAAAAATCAGTTTAAATTTCATAATTTGGTGCAGGGTCATAATTTAAAGCTGAAATAGGAACGGTTGACAGATAGAAGCTGTCATTGCGCTTAATAAATATGACTACATTTTTGTTTCCAGTAACTGCATGTAGTGTTAGAAGTTTTAGAAGAAGAGGGACTGTTATATGAGACTTCAAACATCATTAAGCGTTTTGAGTAGTAGTTTTAATGGGAGGCGTCCAAAAGCTAAGGTCATTTGTGCCATTAGGGATGAATGGGAAAGGAAGGGTGGAGAGAAACCCGGCGTCGGCATTAGCCTACTCTTGTCGAAAGGCGCCAAGGGATGTGCAGTTTAACGTTCCATCCGACGGACGTCATACTCACTCAAAGTGCTCTCCAAAAATCACCTCAAGTAGGGATCGGGATACCACTGAAAAATATTCATTGTCTCGAGGATTTGAACCCGGGCCGTCTAGGTGGAATGCCTGTACCGTACCATCCCCATCCCATCATTACGCGTTTTATGAGACAAATTTTTAATAAAGAAAAATATAAATAAAAAAGTGAGTATGTACATTTGTTATGCAAAAGTGAATACAAAACTCCATGATAATTACTCGAAAAAATTTCCGGTCAATGCGAATGACTTTCACATTCTGCATTTGTTCCATTGTAATGCATATTACCGGATGACTCCGTAAAAAAGTTAGTGTCAAGGTATCTCCCGCAGCTGCCTGTAATTACTTGAAAAATGTTTTTGTGTTGATTTTTGGAAAAATTAAAAATGTTTATGCATATTGAGTAGAAAATACTGCACAATTCATAAACTTTTCCCCCGCATGTACCAACTTTTACACACGAGTATAACGCCACAAAAATTACTGAGACAACAGTATATCGACAACAAATTCAGAATTTATTTAATCTAAAGCATCATGCAGAAGTTAAACAAAGGACAATTTTAATATTGAATTTGAATAATTAGGGTGAGTTAATTCCATGAAAATTGAATTTAACAACATAGAAAATGTTGGTGATGAAATTGGTGATCCTAATTCAGAAAACTTCTATTTTATAATATAATAACTCACATTTCCCAAGTTTGCGAAATGCCATGCTAAAACACAAGCAGGACATAAAATGGTCAGGGAATCCATTCTGTCGGCTGAATTGTAAAAACCGTCCGAGGGAAACGCTCGAAATCATGGCGGAATTCGTTTCGAGGATACGCGGAATGTTCAAGCGTGGAAATATCAACAGAACGAGATGAACACACGGATCTCAATTTATTCTCTCCGACACCTAATCCATAATTGATTTTTCGCATACATCTGCATTATTTAAGACCATTACTGTCAACAATTCGCAAAAAAATACCGCCGGTTCGGGAATTCGCTTCCGCTGTGGACCTACGCTACTATGCCACTAGGTCCTCGAACCTCCGCCCGCTGGCCGTGGAAACGTGACACTGTAGGGACTCCATTCATTTTATTTAAGACTGTACCATCAAACTGGCTGCTGTTTTTATCTTTTAGTAATTAGTACATCACTTGTATTTTGCGGAATCATTTCCACCACTATAGAAGGGAACTATTTGGCTTCTTCAGATAAACTCAGCGTTACACGCAAACTATCCTCCCTCCGAAGGGGAATGGCTCTACTATTCAAAGATTTTTGGAACGCAGCACATGGTGTTTAATTTAACAACTTTTAAGTCATTTCTCCATTTTTTACTTTTCAAAATCGATCCTATACATTTAGGTATAAAAAATATTTTTATTATTGATAATTTAAATAAAACACAGCAAAGTTATCAGCACTAGCCAAAATTAATAGGAAGGTATTGCGTAGCGAACGTTAGTAATATTACTCCTTCATAGTACATAATATTCGCTGTATGATAGCTGGAATGTTAAATGGCTAATTTTACGAAACACTAGGTAAACTAGCGCGGCAATTTGTTGAACTTGGGCTGACTTACATCCTATCCCGATTAATAATAGAGTTATGATAGGCAAAGATTGAAAAGTATTTCCCAATGAAGCAGGAGATCAGGGTTAAAATTCGGATGACAGCTTTTGAAACTCTCAGCTAACTCCAACCCCGTGAATTTTTGGTCACCACATCTCCATGAGAAAATATAGGCGGCATAGACCTGGCCCCTATTCTACGAATATTTTAATTTTACTCGCCGTAGGACTTGGCGAGAAGCAGACCACCAGAACCTATCAAACCAACCTTCAGGTCAATAATGTGGTCAGAGAAGCTATGAAACCAAACTGCTTGTTAGGTTACGCAACATTTATTAATATAAATTTAAGAGTTCTGCATATTTATAATGTCATTTTTCCAGCGAATGATAAGGGACCGGTATAATTGTAAATGACAAAGGGGGACTGTCATTTTTTAAATTCTAAGTAAACTAAAATGTTTCCATTATTTCATGTAATATTTTATTGTTCCTCTTGCTGCCAGTAGCTCTTCTCACGTGCGCAAAAATCATTTAACTTTGCAAAGCATTCGTAGCAATTACTCCGTTATTTGAAGTATCTTAAGACAGTGAGAATTTACAAATTAAGCAACACTAAGTTTTCATGTTGCATACCTAGTGCGGAATCACGCTTTATCACATAACCTAAAGGTGGATTGCACGTGCTCATGCAAAGGTATGAACCGAACATTATTTTTGACATGATGAGGTATAATCGTCATATTCATAATTTTTAAATTGACACAAAGTATCGGAAACGTCGATTTACGTCAAATATCGGTGTCAAAAGTGAAAACTCATATACTTTCAACAGTATGACGATAATAATTTCAGCAATTAACACCACTTCGAAAACATTTTCATAAGTTTTCGCTGTTCTGTTCCTTTCTTCAAATAATAAGAATCATGGATTAATAACTATTTGGCTAAAAAGTTTCGAAAGAACAACTGAATGATCAACCCACGATTTTTTTTCTATATTATAGCTATATTTGGAGAAAATAATGTAAAAACCGGGGAGGGAAACATCTACGGAACTTATATACAATCTCCAATAATGTTAGTACTTCATCCGATGAAACTCGATGATATATAACAACTATCAAAGTGGCAGAGAATCTTGAGAAGTTTTTAGTCTCGGGAGAAATGCTTGCGTCCATTAAGACCACTTCATTTCCGCCGCCGTTGTCATGTGGAAAAGTGAGAACCGAGTGGTAGCGAAAACAAGAAAGATTTCGTGTTGAACTGCTCTTTTTTTCCATGAATGGCGGAAGCAAATATCTTAGACGGCAAACACGTCCACAAAAACGAATGGAAGCATTTATTCCTCTGCGATGCAGACGAGTGCCGCCGCCGCCAGACTCCGGCCATAAAAATCAGTGGTGGGGGCATTAAATATTGAATTCCTCTTCCTTCATCCGTTTTTCACTGGTACTGAAGTGGTAGGCGGAAAACACTATTCAACGCATTCCCCACTTTTATACAAATTAATACCTGAGACAATATTGCGACCGGAATTTCTACCGAGAAAACTTCAGAAAAATGCATTATCATTGCATCAAATGAACAATGTTTTGGATGGAAAAAGAAAATAAACGATGCAAGAGTCTTTACATGGGTATTTCTTTTCACAGCAGATGTATACATTCTATCTATACATTAAAAATAAATAAGGTATTACATAAGAACAATTGGTGCTCTATACAGCAAGGTTAAGTTATTATCGGGAAGTAAGAAGGCAAGATCTGTGCTAACAGTTAAAGATAAATCGGGTAAGATAATAGTTGAACCAGGAAAAATCCAAGAGAGATGGAAGGAATATATAGAAACACTGTATGGTAAAGAACTTAGGCCGACAAGGTTAGACATAGAAAATGAACATGACGTAGAAGAAGATAGCTTAGGTCCAGGCATACTCGACGATGAAATAGAAAGGGCAGTAAAGGAGATGAAAGCAAATAAGGCTGTGGGGGTGGACAATATTCCTGTAGAAATGTTGAAATGGTTAGGGAAAGGTGGGAAGAAGGCCATATATGGACTGATTCGTAGTATCTATGAGGAAGGAATCTGGCCGGAAGATTTTGTGAGATCGGTGTTAGTTCCTATTCCAAAAAAGGCAAAACTTCGTCATGTGAGGATTACAGAACAATAAGTTTGATATCCCACGCAGCTAAAGTTATTCTCAGGATCATCAACAAAAGGATAGAGAGTAAGGCAAATGATTACTTAGGGGATGATCAGTTTGGGTTCAGGAAAGGAAGAGGTACGCGTGATGCCATTGCAGTAATGAGATCACTAGTCGAGAGGAATATAGAATACAATCAGGACGTTTTTGCCTGTTTTGTAGATTTCGAAAAAGCGTTTGATAGAGTGAATTGGGAAAAATTAATGCGTGTATTGCAGAAAATAGGAATGGATTGGAGGGACAGGAGACTGATCCGCAACCTGTACATGTCTCAGACTGCTCAGGAGTGGGGAACGGAGAGTCCGGATGGGCAGTGATAGGAAGAGGTGTAAGGCAGGGTTGCCCATTGTCACCGGTACTGTTCAACGTATATGTAGAGGAAATTATTAAAGAGGCATGGGAAGAACTGGAGGTAGGAATGAAAGTCGGAGGGGAATTCGTAAAATCGGTTAGGTTTGCTGATGACCAAGCATTAGTTGCTCAGTCAGCCAAGGGGTTGCAAGCATTGTTGAGTGAATTGGAGGTTCAGTGCGATAAATATGGGATGAGAATCAATATTAATAAAACAAAGGTTATGCGATTTTCCAGAAAGAAAAAGGCTAAGCTAAATATTAAAATAGGCGGGGAAAAAATAGAGCAGGTAGAACAGTTTACATATCTCGGAAGTGTTTTGGACCAACACGGTCCAAAACACTTCCGAGTAAGTGGTAGGGACGTAAGGAGAAGAATTGCGCTAGGCAAGGAGGCTTTTTCAAGGAGGAGGGAGTTGATGACGGGGACGTTGAGTAGGGATGTTAAGACAAGACTCGTAAAAACTCTGATATGGAGCGTAGCTATGTACGGCGCGGAAACGTGGTCGCTAAAGCAGGAGGATAGACGTAGATTGGAGGCTTTTGAAATGTGGGTGTGGAGAAGAATGGAGAAGGTGAAATGGACCGAAAGGAAAACAAATGAGGAAGTACTAGAAATGGTGGGGGAGGAGAGGGGTTTGTTGAGAGAAATCCTATGGAGGCAGGAAAAATGGATGAAAGGCGTATTGAGCGGTAGTGGAATGTTGAAGAGGGTAATAGAGGGGAGAATGTTGGGCAAGCGAGGTAAGGGTAGGAACAGGATAGGGATGTTGGACGGGATGAAGGGAGGAAAGAAGTACATCGAGATGAAGAGGGACCTGATATAGATTAGTTTGCTAGGTGGGGAGTCACAAAATGTTTATTTGATAGTTGTGTCCATCCAAAAACCTACCTTAACCGGTAGATTACCTAATAATAATAATAAGAACAATGCATATCGTGCATCCAAAAAATATCTTTAAAAGCATAAACTTTGTTTCCATAATACAAACTAATGGGAAAATAATGACAAGAAGAGAGAGAAAACTGTCGAATGAGACGCAGCTTCTCATATCGCAGTATGCAGAGTCTGTAGCATCACTTCTAAGCATTGGGTGAGTGAAATGCTAAAATATCAATACCTACAAGATCTCTCTTAGAAGTCTAAGATGTAGCTGTCGTTACTCCTAAGTGCCGCTCAAAAACACCCGAGCTACCCACGGCGTTATCACCGTAAGCTGTTTTGAACATATCACGAGTGTTTTTCCCAGTTTTACCCAGTATCACGCAAAATTTTATGGTATAGCTTTCCAATAATCGGTTCATGAAGGAGCGTAACGAGGTCACGGTTTAGAAGTTTCGAAAACGAACGATCCGGACTCCGCAAAGGCTGGGAGCCAACCGCCACCGGTCTCCAGCCTTTCTTGAGATTCCCCTCGCTCGAACTCATCCAGAGAAACCGCCGCCGGTGGGAAAAACTAAGTCATACCAATGAAACAATTTCAGAGTGTAAAAATCATTCACCTTGACCGGGATTCGAATCTGGGTTCCCTCAATGTCCGGCCAAGTGCCTTAGCCAGTTAAGCTATCGAGATGTCCTCTTAAACAATGAAATTTTGGCGGCTTTTAAAGGAACAAGATGTGGTGACGAAATACCGTACATTCAACGTCACAGGCACTCGTAGTCGCGCGCGACACGCCACAATTCACGAGGTTAAAGCCAACTTTAAAGGCTTAGGTTGTTTTTACCTTTAACAAATTTCAAGAAACAGCAGGAGATGCCGCAACAGTAACTTTTAACGGAGTCATCCGCTAATATGCATTCCAATGCAACAATTTCAGAGTGTAAAAATAAGTCGAATTTGTCATACTAGTTTGGAGCAGACCCTGAAAGTCCTCTTTGTCGACTTCTTCTCTATAATTTCGAATTTGGTTCCGTAACACCCCATTAAACCAACCAACAGCTAAAATGTTGTTTTTCTTGTCAGTAAAGGAACACCTCACATGACAAGAAATCCCTTAGCCGTGTGAAATTTATGTAAAAAAGGAAATTTCAGTATTTTACCTGGCCAACTCAATGATTCTCAGAATACTATTGCATCAACACGGTGCCACCCACGCATCTTCGGGTTCAGTTGGTACATTGCTCAGAGTTGAACCCGAGAATTCCACTTATACGCAAAGCGTGATGTTCTATCCTGTGGTCTACCACATTCACATTAAAACCAATGTGCATTCGTTTTTCACAAACACCTTTTATCTATTAGAGAAAACGAGATCTTTTTCTTTTTTCGTTGGGAATAGCGCTGAACTGATCGAAAAAAATGTTACTATTGGAGTTTGAGTCAGACACATTTCCATTCATACAATAATCTGAATAATAATTTCAGTTTCGATTTCAGGCAGAGTAAATGAACCTTTAAGTACGCTATTTTAATATTTCATTGTCGAATGACTAATTATCTATTTACTGACATTTTAAACTCTGAATGTCTTTCGTGCTCGAGAAAAAAACTCATGGAAGAATCAAATTAATAAAGGATAGACAACCGATCAAGGTGGACTTTTGATTTCCTATATGAATCTATCATAACTGCAAGGTGCATATTATTATAGGTTAACCGTTGCCTTCCTCAATAGTGTTTTTATCGGTACGCTATCACTTGAAACACCGACCTCATTGGGATCGGATTTCTTTCCAAACGCTCTACTCGAGGATAGTCGTTGCTCGGGCTACCTTTCGTCTGGTCCCTACCCTGGGAATAATCTGGCATGGGTGACCATACAAGGAATAATTACCGCTACTCCCATCAGCACAGCTCTAGTGGTGTTATGAACACATAAGCTCTTCCACCAAGCCACTCTCATAGACTACACCAATATCGTAACCCATAGGCAGGGCTAAATAAAATGCAGCTTAATAAAACGTTTTTTTATCAACGAGAATTTTTTTATATTTATGAATAAACTACACTTTTAGCGAAAAAATAACGTAATTTGTTGACATTAACGCGCATGTGATTCCCATTAGGTACTGATGTTCGTGCAAAGGAAATGTTCCAGTATTTCTAAGACACAGAAACAACTTTTGCTATTAATGTTGTGAAAAGATAAACCCGACTTTGACAAACACTGCTGATGAGGGAGGGAAAGGTTTAGGTCTGTACTTATATCGCTCGAGCAAAAATAGAAAGAATGATCGTCACCGCCGACATAAAGGAACAAAAAACAGGCGATATTTTCATTACCCTCGCGGCTCTGGTCGACCAACTTGGAATGCATTCCCATTTAGCAAGCGCGCTTCGTCCTACCTCTCTCTCTCTCTCACTTCCTACCTATGTCCACTATCTCCTTCGGCCAATCTTCACGCCCTCCCTAACTTCTTCTATTAATATCGTCCATCCTTCCTACATGCTTGCCTTCCTCTTTCCCGCAATTTTCATAGAAGCGGCGAGAGCAGTCACCCCGGTGCGTCGCCACGCTGCCTGACCCCGAAACAATGGTCATATCATAACGTAGTTCGACTATGAACGTCCGCTTGTGAAATAAAACATAAAATATAGATACGAAGACAAAGGAACAAGAGAGAAGCCCAAGGCACCCAAAGAGAGAGTCGAAATAAGTGACATAAAACCTTTCTTCCTTTGCAAAAGAAGACAGTTATAAAAATAGCACGTGTTGTGCACCTCACGAAAGCCCAAGAACAGCATTTAGTATTTAGATTACTCCTTCTTGAAGCCTAATTTATTCATGAGATGTCCCAGGTACTGATGTTGTTTCATCCAGAGAATGAAATGGAGAAACTATTCCTTACAGGAAAAGTATTGACTTCAAACGATAATTTTGATCATAATTTTCCTGAAGGTATGGTAACACATCAATTGAACTCATTAAAGTTATTGAACTTATAAAGCTGGCAACTTACCACATTTTCTCACGCTCGGTGCATCCATTGCAGAAGAATCCGCTGAGTTTTATGGTGTCCCTGATTGGATCACATGAAGTCCCATTGATATAGATGCCCTTTTCATTTGCTTTATGAACCTGCATCAAAATAAAATTAATTTATTAGCTTATATGTACCGCATTAAATTTACTATGCTAATGATTAACTATATATTAGGTAATCTACCGTTTAAGGTAGGTTTTTGGATGGACACAAATATCAAATAAACATTTTGTGACTCCCCACCTAGCAAACTAACTCCAAGCAAAACCCAATCCAGCAACCTAAACTACATCAGGTCCCTCTTCATCTCTGTTGATTAACTATATTGCTGAAAAATTCAAAATAAAAAGTTATATATTAACATTGTTTTGATTAATAGCTTGAATTAATAGTCAATGTTTTAAGTAATTTTCAAGGGCTACGAAATAACGTAATATGACACAAATTAAATAAATTAATAATTTAATAATAGATTTTAGAGGTAAGCGCTTAATCGCGATTTTTTCTTTAATAATAATTTAAAAATAAGTACTTCTTTGGGGGCTAGTGAACAAAAGATCGATTTGACAATGAGAAATGCATATCAATCTTATTTGAGTCCAGTTAGCAGTTATAAGTATAAGAACTATACTTAGAAAGTAAAGAAAGTTACATATTTTTAGGAACTAGAATAATAAAATAGAAAAACATTGGCCCAACGGATAGCTGGAAAAACGTCAGTGACTCCCCATTGATACAACTTAGGCCTTCTAGATTTAAACACAACTAAAAATTGTCCTAGAAGTACATATTACGACATCATGGAGCCAGAAATATGGAATTTTTGTGATCAATATCTCTCTTTTTCAAAATAAAAACGATCAAGGTTGAAGCTGTAGAGTTATCTATCTTTTATCGTAAAAATGATTTGAACAAAGAATTCATAGATATTATAATATTTATTATATAAACTATATCGAGCAAACGTAACACGAGTGTTATTTGTACGAATAAAAGTAACATGTGGGTGTGACTAATAAAAAAAATAAAACGAAATTAAGAACAAAGTCGGACAGAGTAGGATTATAGAGAAAAAAACAAGCTATGCTAAAGTCACTGCCAACTTCTTAGAATATTACATTCCGATTCCACACGCCGAATATGAATTACAAAGATATTAGAATGGTCTCTTTGCACCCTTGAAGAATTCATGTGCAAGTTTTCAAAGAACTATGGGTCTTACTGATATGACATTTTGTAATAGCCACCATTAAAGACGAAGGCGAGTACACCATAAAAGAACTGTTAATTTCTGCAGAAAAAGGGAATACGTCTTTTGGAAGAATTAATGAAATATAGAAAAAATATAGCAACAAAAATAAAACAATTCCACACAGTGATGTTGTAAACAATTTAATTTATCAATAAAAAGCTTGGCATATTTTGTAATTTTAAAAATAAGATAATTATAAAATCACAGTGAGAACGATTGAGGCATATTCAAATTGAAACGATTTCAAAGAAAATGTTAAGCAATATGCGTCAAATATTGTGGTCACTAATTATTTTTACCATATTTCAACTGTCTTTTCTGACAATAAAAAATATCAATCGATACGAATTACTTCTAAAGTTCTAAATTTCCTTACTTTTCTTTACATAGCTCTTCATCATGAAAATTTCTATGCCCAGTCACTTGAAAAACTACTACGCGGAGTCAGACATTGAGAATACCGTGGACGGAATACGGTTAAAAGAGCATGTGGTAGTTAGTTACTTGAATTGATAGTCAAATGACGTCACTTCCTACCGTGACCAGGGAATCGTTAATATGAGGACGCAGTTCCCATACTGAGGGAGGGATGGAAACCCTTCTGCCTTTCGTTTGATGAGTGAATACCTACAACGCTCCGCTCCAGGCCTGCGCCATGTCGGAGCGCTATTGCCCCGTGCAACGAATGAATCCCACCACAGGTAATCGTAGACATCTCTAGCAATCAGAGATGAGGTTCTGACCCATACTATCACGTGGAAATTGCACTATTATTGTTTGATCACTTGAGGAAAGGGACGTCAGAGCGATGTACCTAATATTGACGTTTGAGCCACAAACATTCTCATTCCGGCGACATTCAACCGACCCGAACGAGGTCTCCTGTACATTTAATTGAAATGACTGTCCCTTACAAGTAATGCAGGTTATTAGAACCGTCTCCCATCTTCTGCAGTGTAAGGATTAAATTGAAGGAAGTCTTTCGATGCATCGGAACTCTGCATATAAACATATTAGGTAAGTTAACACTTCAAGGAAAACCACTAAAACTAAATTATACGATATTATACCAATAAAAGGTGAAGTATTTGATAATCATCCGCGAATTCCACGATTAGAATAATGTTTGTTGGTGAAAAAACGCTTTGCATAAATCCCTGTACCGAATTAAAAATAATTTAATTATTTATATTAATGCATACATCTATTACCTCAATAATAATTTTTGATTTTTCCGAAGTTTTTGAAGTGATTCCCTAATTTTCCGTACAAGAAAAATCAGGAACAATGGATCAGGTGTTATTAATGGCCACACATTTCCATTTTCTTTCGAAATTAACACTACTCCCAAATATTCAAAAATGTATTACCAACTGAAGATTCTTCACTCGTAGTCATTAACTTTGTCCATGATTCCTACTCATTTTGCCTCCATCTTCTAACTTGGGCGTCCACTCATTTGACAACGGCCAACGGCTTCAGTACTGACATCTTTCCGTGATCAATCCCACAATATATTTTTCCTATTTGACGGTTTTCCACTGATGATCGTTGTCCTAGATTTATTTAAACCTTCGCGAAGCACCAATTTTCAAAAAGTAATTACTCGTAGAGAATTGAAGAAAGATGAAACAGTCCACTATGTTGACCTTCTATGATTGTATAGTTTTACGTAACTTTGAAGGGCCAGCCACTGAATGAACGAGCGTTACCACCTACCGCAAGTTTAGACGTTTTGGTGACTGCCTGTAAGAGATAATAAATTCGTTTACGTGTTTCCGAAGCCTTCAACTCATACGTTATCCGTGTGTGTGTGTTGGAGGAAACTGAACTGCGACAGCAAACATGAAACCAACAACTAAATTATTACAACACAAATACAAGTCATAAGAACACTAGCTTAATATACGAGACATAATATCGTATATTTTGACGTTTCGACGAAGGTCGCACGGTCGACCAAAAATAGAAATATTTCTTAAGTTTACGTCAATTTTCAACGTTGTGTCTCTCTAAAAAGTGTCTTAAACATGAAGGTTTTTTCGCTTGTCACACGGGACAGTTCTCCAAGTTCAAGGTGACCAGGTTCAACAGCGGCTAGGTCAAGTTTGGGAAGCGCTCTCTGAAGATCCTGGTCAAATTTTCCATGGTGATTCACCATTGAACGTATTTTCCTTCGGTGAATCTCAGGTTAGCGTGTGTGTTCGCGCACGCCTGTGCTGGTTACAGACGATTTACCGTAAGCACCCAATTCCGGTCCCTACACTCACACACATACACACCTATACCTTGTCCACCTGCGTTCGAGAACATAAATCGATCCACGCAAGGTCTTTATATGTGGCGCCACCGCAAAGGTGCGCGGAGAGCGATCGGGGGGTCTCCCCGGGGCCATTAATTAAGCACTCCAAGGACGAGCCAAAGGGAAAGGCGCTCTGAGCCTCCGTCTAGTCCGGCAATTTATTTTCTACACTATAGTTTCCTTAATATTATAGGGATCTGCCCTTTTATGATACAACGTCAGGCTCGCAGAGAAATACAAGCATTCACTAATCCGTCGAGGAGACTGATTCAACCGTCTCCCACCTAAATCTATACAATAATTAACCTTCAGTAAGTAAAAAACTTTCATCCGTTTATTTTTTTGTATTGATGTACGGAAAACATTTTCTCCATCAGGCACCCATTACTGTTTAAAAGTCAACTTCAATTACCTACGCAAGGATTATGGGGAGAGATGGATTCAAAAGGTTTCGGAGGAATATTACTATTGTTTACAGTTGTATTTATTCAGTCATTTTTTTAATGAGGAAAAAATGTAATTATTCCTTGATTAACAAGAAAATATTTTTGAAAATATTCACTGGTGAAAGTAATATCACATTGTTGTAAGCCTTAGTCGACCTACTAAAAGAGTTTCAAAGAATTTGATTAATTTATTCTACGCATTCTAATACAAACAAATAAACAATTTGTGTTTAATTATAGTATACATTTTCAGTACAAGCATGTAATTGAAGTGATAAAAAATCGTAGTGAGTAATAAATTCGTCAAATTTAAGTGGCCTTCTTTCTCACTTCTTAAGGAAGAAAAAATTGCCTGGTTTAATTAATATATTGATGATAATGCCAATATTCAATGTAGGGGATGTGAAGAGGTGGTTACATCTGACGGATTCTTACAAAGTGTTAGGGATGGGTAAAATCGAAAATGGCCTAATGTAATATAAAGGCGTCCCCCGTTTGAAAGTTACGGAGGTGGAAGACGTATGAACGGTTAGAGCATTATGGACGAAATTAGTTAATGCGTGTTAAGTTTGCTGAAATAACTTATAATGAGGCTCTTTTGCCTTTGCCTACCTAGACAGGGAACGGCATGAAAGGCGTGTATGCGTAGGTATGTATGTATGTATAATGATATTCGTTCAAACTTTACGTGCTTAGTCCAAATTTTTGTAAATTAAACGAAACTTTCTTTTTAAACTGTTGGTGGGTTAGTTAAGTTGATGAAATTATCCTTGGGATATTTGCTTCAACCATCCTCTCATTTCTCGTTTCCTGTTTTCAAGGAATCCATTTACTCCTCAATGCCATCTTCCCTCCTGCCATTTTCTCCACCTAATTGTTTCCTCGTCCATGCTCGCTTCAAGTGCAGTGGAGCAGAATGTTCTTAATTTCCTTCCGCACCTCTAACATTACGTAAACAGGAGCAAAGCCATTGTTATAGAAGAGTGCAATAACAATTATGCATCGCATCGGCCAGGTCCAACTTAAGGTAGAAAACCTAGTAAGTCCTCGTAAACATTTAGTTACTGTTTCTTAATGACACTCTGGGCATTAATAGTCTTTAAGTTCTAGATACATGGCGTTCGACAACAAGGAAAGAACAGATAGCCGCTATGTAATTCTGAAATAAACAACAGTAAAATACTCGTAAATCCCGATTCCGGAGCCTGTCCGATTGACGCCCATCACAAAGAAACATCGGAAAGGAAATACATGTTCCATTTCTGCGAAAATAATTTGAAACTACGATTTAAATGCAGTTACATACAATATGTTACCCCTCCTGATTCTAACTTTTCTCCAATGACTCGCTGAATTCTTTGATATGTTCATTTGCTCCTCTAAATTGGTTAAATCAACAAAAAAGTAAAATAAAAGGCGACATATTTACACAGTGTGAATTACCAAAATCCGCAGGTTAACGAGATAGGAGTGAGTGCATTACAATAAAGTGATACGCCACCACAAATCTCCAATCCGAAAAATGAATATGACCAACTTTCAATTCTGCTCTCGGCATTTCCGTTAGTATATTCACATCTTGGCATTTCTCTGACTTCACGTATAAAATTACCTATATTGAGGTACACTGAGGTTACAAGAGTATTAATTAATTTATAATTAATTATTAATTACGAGTGTAACTCGTATCGGTCGATTTCACTCTATGCTTTCATAAAAAATTTCATTCGACCGTTTCATCAGCATATTAATTTTTATTTTGAAAGCTATCATTTTCTGGTAAAAATGAATAATTACTTTTTAAAGTTTGAAAATACTTTAATTACGTCTTCTTACTATGAATATTATTTTCTCCTTGCGCATTTCAAATCATTTTCTCTTCCTATCCTCGTTCTAAAATAAATAAAAAATTAGCTCTGAATAATTGTTGCACTGGTTTTTAACAGACCAGCCATTAAATTTATGCGTTGCGTGCTTATACTCCTCAAATATTCTTGGCTAGGTGCCTGGCGTACTATCGTCCACTGCCATACGCCCCTGTGGTGATCCGCAGCGTAATTATGTAGAATCCACTCTCCCCTGAAGAGAACAGCATTAATTTCCATTTATTCCCTGGCCTCGATGCGACCCTTCATGTCTCGCAACCACAGAAAATTCGTGCTTGCGCCCTATAAAAGCGACCTCTAAGGGTGAGCCTTAAATAATACATCCCCCACAGCCGCTCGCGAACGTGGAAGAAATGTTGGGCGGGGAAGAGGGGAAGGGAGGATTTGAGAAGGGAGGAGAGGGTATTGGAGGAGAGGGAAGAATAGAAGAGGAAGGAAACACAAGGAAAGAGAAGGGGGGCGCCATTTTCACAGACGGACACGCCTCCTTAGACAGAAGAAGGAGCCTTAAGAAGCCTCTCCCCACATCCATGTTACTGCCAGCGCCATAAAAAATAAGTAATCTTTAAACAATTGTACGCCATGACAGAGAATCACTGCGACGGATTTTGAATTTCTAGGAGTTCACACGTTGGATCTGGAAAATCGCTTCAAAGAAGTAGTCTCGTCTTAACAATGGTTAAAAAAAGCCTCATGCGAAGTGTGTTTAATTATTATATAATTTTTTATACACATAAAGGAAAGGGGTTATTTTCTTTCCATATTCGTTACAGAATTCATAGTGGACTTTCAACTTGTGCGATTAATTTCAAAATTATCATGGTTTTAACCATTTTTGTGCAGGAAAAAGACGTTACAAACAAACTTACTGGCGTCTGCTTGTGTCCACTTCCGCTTGGAAGTGGACTCGAGCCAGTTTGAGAGGTCAGAGAAGAGCTCATCGGGGACGAAACCATTTCTAAGTCTGTTAAGGCCATCGTGACCATAACGCGGTTTTCCTTCGTAACATTTTGTGGTCCTATGAGGTAACTCCAATGACTCAAGTTAGCGACATAGTGACGACATACGGACGCATTACGCAAACTCCAAATAGAAGGATATCAAAAGCCATAAACGCAAGTATGGGAACAGTTAATAGTAAAAATGCCATGGAACTATGGATTACTGCCTAGGCCTAGGTGATAAAAGGAAATATAAAAATGTAAACACATTATGGACACACACTGAACAGTTTGATATGGAGCATGGTTTCATATGGCGCAAAAGCTTGATGCTGAAGTAAGGAAATACGCTTAGAATGGCGGTGTAGAGAAGTGGGCGTGGAGAAGGATGAATGAGATAAAATTAATAGAAAGGAAAGCAATCAAGGAAGTGAGGTGGGGGAGGGGAGGATATTGCTGGGAGAAATTCAAAAGAGGCAGGAAAGAATAATGTATTATGATTGGCAATGGGATGCTGAAAACTGTGACATGTGGGAGAACGTTGGGCAAACGAGGAAGAGGTGGGAATATGACAGTGACGTTGGGCGGAATGAAAGGGATATACGATAACAACTCGTATAATATGGTTGCTGTAGAGTAGGTTACTGGATTGTGTTTTGTTAGGAGTTACAAAATATTTATTTGGCAGATGTGTCCATCCATAAACCTACCATAACCGGTAGATTACCTCATAATAATATAATATGGTGTGGGGTCTTAGGATTTCTCTTGTTAGGAGAGGCTAAGAAATATAGAAGTGTACAGTCTGTGGGAAACCTTAAATGGTGGACTACCAAACAATATTGACATGCCATCCGGCAGCTTCCTCTCTTCCGGCTTACTTCACGACTTTTATCGTTCAGACCTTTGGGTCTAAAACTGCTACCAATATGATTATACGGCCTTCTATTAATTACTCATCTTACTTATCTTCCCACTTTTCATAGAAATTCTAATCTAGTATACATTCTGTTATTTATCTTCATCGTTCTTCTTTGAAATTTCTAGAAATGGAAATACTTATTATTATTTTCCCCTCCTGAAACACTTATTGACTTTCCTTTATAGTTTTAATAGCTTACCTATTATGACTGATATAAATGCACCAGGTCTCCTTTATTAAATTTCTCCCGTAACTCTAGCCCCGCATTTCCGTCTGTCAATGAAGATTTTTTGTAGCTAGATAATTTATTTGCTTTTTGATTTTTTTTTATTTATTGATTTTTTGTAGCTAGATAATTTATTTGCATTTTATTTAATACTATTTTGTTCGTAATTCTACCATGGTGCTGCTCGCCAGTAACAAAAATATTCTATTTCTTCCAGTCTTTAATTCCTTGCCGCTGCATTCGTGTTGCCTCCTGCTCTAATATCGCGGATGCTGGTGAACGATGACAGGATAGGAAAAAATTTTATTTTTCATATTTATGTGATATCTTAGGTATCTACCTAATTATAACGTTCATTAGATGAAGAAACATTCTCTTTAGATTTTCATTTACCTTTTTGAAAACGACAAATTCAGCTACAAAAGAGAAAATATTGATTTTATTCTCCATGAAGACCAACCTCTGAAGAATATCATTTGAATTCATTTATCCTTACTCTATATGGACTCTCAGTTAATGAGTGAGAGTACACATCCTTGCTTCACTCTTTTCTTTAATCTTGATTCTTTAGTAATGAGTTTATTTCATTTAATGCACCTGGTTGTTATACAGGCTTGAATTCCTCGTATATATAAATCACTCCCAAGATCTTTTCACAAACGAACATTTAATTCCAGTCGACATTAGTGAATGAGAAATATTTCAGAGATTCATTTTTGCCTTTCCTTGTTTTGCTTTGTTGCAAATAAATGTTTTCTAATTCACTCCTCATGGACATAGTTTTTACTCGCATAATAAAAGAATATCGCATGTCAATTTTAATCTAAAATGTACGTTAATTAAGTTCATAATAAACGTTGATTTGTTGTATCCTTCATTATCATGTAAATCATACTTTTCAGAAAGTAACCCTAGACTTATCCCACAGTCTCTTTGCCCTATCTCCTCCATTCTTGATTCTTCTGTCTCCCTTCTTCCCACGCCCTAATACCACTATTCTTTCATGTTACTCCCGGCCCGTTCCCTAATCGCACATTGTGGCTAGGCCAGGTCAAACTATGATAAAACCACAGTCGGAAAATTAAAATTAGTGTTAATTTGATGTGTTACCCAATTATTATATTGGAAAGAACCTGCAATGCAGAGACATGAGCTAGAAAAAAAACCTAAATCAGTAACGAAACAAAATGTGCAAACCAAGATTGAAGTACATATCTGAAATGAATTTCACACGATAATGACGACTGCAGTCTAATGTTTCTAAGCTCAAATAATGCGGGAGTGTCTTGTAATAATGGAAGAGTATATCCACAAGCTGTAGAAAGGATCCTTTGTCCGGTTCTTTCTCCCATCCTCGTCCAATTCAATGCTTCGTGCATTCGCTTTGAAAGGATAGCACCTCTGCCCGGGGGGTGCAGGGGGAGGGGACGGGGGTATAAGCTGCCGTATCACCTTACGCCTTCTTTCCCGATCCGATTCTCCGCCAATTCCAGAAAAAATACCCTTCCTGCCCGCCCCAACCCACGCCACCGCTATTGGAACTCCCTTCCGTAGAGTAGAGTACTCTCTAAGGGCGAGTCGCCGGACAAAACGAACGGCATCTCCCACTCTCAACTCAACTGGAAACATGGTCGATTCGAGAGGTGACGCTCTTTTGTTCTTATGGTAATTTTTACAATCAGCGCACTTCAAGTTCACGGCTGGCTCTGGAGAAAAAATAATAATCACTCTCTCTCTCTCTCTCTTTCTTGGTAAAAAAAATATCAAAGGCTCCGACGTTGAAAAAAAATCAATGGACCTTAAACTGAATTTATTTCTCAAAATGCAGTACCCCATTTAAAGACGACTCATTTTCTTAGAGTTTCAATGGAAAATTTTAGAGTGTCCTCATCTGCATATTTTTGGGTAAAAACGAGCCTAAAAATGGTATTTTGAGTGAGAATTTGACGAAATGGTTTCCAAAATTCCTATGTTAAGATACGGAACTTAGAGGAAAAATTTGGAAATATTATAATTCTTCGAAATAATAATCGAAATAGCTCAATCTCATCTGTGCATGGCAAAGAAACTAAAGGTGTGAAACATAAGTCAAATGAAGGAACCATTATAAGAAAAGCAAAATCTTTTGAATATTGATCAGACATGACGGAAAAAAAAACCTGCACCCAATATATCGCTTGCATTTTTTCCATACAGTAAAGAAATGCACGCGGAAGGTATACTATAATCTAGTCTATAATCAAAACATTCGGTGCATTCATTATATCTCTACCCAGTTTCCTATAAGTGATCCCTGTAACTTGGCCGATTAACGACGAGAATCCCTACCAATACCATCAACCGCATGGTAAGGTCGGGAACGGTCTTACCCTAGCCATTGAATCCCCAAAATGGCAAACTTATGCATGTGGACACTCGACAAATACGTAACAGAAGGAAAATGAGAAGAAGAAGAAGCAAGACGTATCAGAGAGGTGGTGTCAAATTTGAAACTCCCATTTTGGCTTTGAGAGAAAAATGCCTTTTAAGGAAGTAATTTAATCTGAAATGCACGTGACAGTGAAAAAAAAGGAATTCTCAACTTTTTTGCATGTGCTGAAAAAAGTTAAAATGTGTCCAAGGGATTCCATATGTTCTAAATGAAGTACCAGCCACAATTTTCCGAGAGTATAATTAGCCACTGCTTGGTTGAAAGTCACCACGCAATTCCTCGATATCTCGTTAAGAACCATTGTCCTCGAAATGACGGAGCCACGGAAGTACGGAGACTTACCACCAGAAGACTTCTCCATCAGATTATTATGAAAGATCAATTATTATGCACATTTATTTCTTTAACAAAAGATCTAGGGACGAATAAATTTTACACTGTTTGAATTAATGCGATTAAACTTCGAAAAAACAAAAACAAAGAAAACTGAGTCGAAATGGGAAATATTATTGCATTAGATTTTATAGAAAAATAAATTTTAGCGTCTGCTAATATTTTTAAAAAATGTTATGAGCGAGACGATATAGTATATTTGATGCAAATGATGCGACAATTCCACAAAAACGAACAAATCTGTGTTTTATTGACGGTTTGTTTAATTTTTATTACGTGATTCTATACCCGGTTCTACAGCAGTGTTTAAAGGCTTAGAGAATAATGATAGTAAAAAAAAATTAATTTGATCTGTAATAACCAGAAAAAAAGGGAAACGACTGAAATAATATCCATGAATTAATGGAAAAATACCAAATTGACAACTTTGCAGCGAGGTGACATACATTAGGGGCTCGCGAGGTTCCCTAAAGGTAGAAGGAAAATAATTAATGTAAAAATTGAAGAGAAAAAATGCAGGGGAATATTTAAATCGGTCCACAAAATAATACATTTTTTCTAAAGGCAATAAAATGGTTAAGTCTTAAACTTACATTCTTCTTCCCTCATTTTCTAGTAAAGATAATTTTGAAGTTCAAAGTTTTACCATTCAAATAATAAATAAAGGGTATCAGTCGAAAACTTATAGCTAAAATAAATTAATATAATATTTGTTTTCCATATATTTTGGGTATTACGTCGCAGGGTTGCAACTCCCTAGAAAAACTCTTGTACCCACCCCGGAGCTGCCAGGCTAACCAATCACGCCAAAGAAATCTTCGAGGCATTAAAAGACATTCATAAAAATCGTGACAGCTTAACGTCGTCACAAAACTTTGAGATTCAGCCGATAGCGCCGATCTGGAGCGTCGGTGAAATAAGAGCACCAGGAAAACCCTTTGCTTGCCTCGCCCTTCATTCGACCAACAAGCCCTTAATCGCAGTAGGTATCCTTTGGTGGTTGGGGGAGAAATTTTTTTCTCTCCTTACCGCCAACGTCAAAGAAGGGAAAGGAGGTCTGCTGACATCAAACGGGTCTTCAAATTACGCAGCCAATGGGTTCTCTCCAGAGAAAGAAAATTTATCCTCGATCCCCTCGACCAGCGACCGCACGGATTCGAAATGGGTCATCCCGATGGGGCATTCGACACCTCCTTCGTTTCACAAAGGAGGAGGCGCAAAAGATGGGACGTTCAAGGACCTTTGACGAATCATTTCGTGTCGAGGGCTCAGAGAAAGGAAGGGGGAGCTAAGGGGACAGGGCTTTTAAGATGGTCCTCCTGTGGAAACTCGGGCTTCCTTAAAAATCCGACCCCTCCACCCTCTTCCCGCCCGAGGAAAAGTAAACCTTCCCGTAAAAAAGGTTTAGAGGCTACGTGGTCACCGTCGTAATGGTCGTCGACAGGAAGGGTGGAAGTGGAACACACTTAGGGGAAAAGGAATAGTCTTCTCTTTTCTCTCCCTAGAGGTAATTATGGGGACTCGATATATTCATCCGGCTTCAAAAGGCCTTTAGACTTTCGATCACACGAGAAGTAAAAAATACGATCGATCCCCTGCCTTCGACTACTCTCTCGCAGCTCAATTTTCGGTCTTTCTATTGGTTTACCGTACAATAGATCCCCTATCAAGTTTTAAGAGTTTAAATGCCTTTAATTCCTCGGACTCACGAGTTTTATATTACTCCGTCATTTTAGTGAAAAAGAGAGAGGGATTGCGTAAATATCAGGGGCAAAAAGTTAGTTCAGAATTGTTGAAGAATCACAATTACCATTACATGAAATTTCTTTCTGTGCATAAAACTTTTGAATGGTACTAAACAATAAAAGTAAAATGCCAGTATTGGGAACTTCGGCTCACCTTCTGCTGACGTTTAACGTGGAAATAATGTTATTAATTTCGCATTAAATAGAGCACTAGGCAATGTATCCGACTTAAAATATTAAAATAACAAAAGGAGTTACTTAAAGTATACAATGTGTCACATATTTTTTGTTCACTCACACTCCACTCATTGTTGTGGGACCAAGCAATCACATACTTTCACTGTGGACCAAATTTTTTTTGGAAAATGCTATAGCATCAAAAATCACTCAGCAAGTTGCAGCAGGCTGCGGTGGCAATTTATCGTGGACAACGGACCTTAATTTTACCTTAAATATAATCCTCATCTTAAAATTATCGCGCAGGCAAATGTGCTGGCCATTGGTTAACGTATTCAAGCTTGTATTTGGAAGTTCTAAAGCCGATCACAGGGAAAATAACAATTACTCAAAAATAACCACGTCTCAGTTCAATAAATGTGATTAAAATTTTGCATTTTTCAATGAACATCAGTCTTCAGTTTCGATATTATGTTTGCCTTTGGAGGGCAGTGATGTAGTCCAGCAAGTAGAAAGTTCATCTATTGTCTGGAGGGCTCGAGCTGAAATCGAGTTGCAATCCAGAGGGGCACAACTTCACCCAAGAAGTTTGCCACTTTCTAACTACCAAAAATTAAAATTTTAAAGATGAGGGTAAGCAACTGCCATCTTTACTCTAAGTTGCATACACTTGTATATTTAACGAACTGTAGGTTCATTTTAAATGCCATATTTCTACAAATTATCATCAATTAAATCATTTTACGATTATTTTGGCTGGGAAATGTTCTAAGACTTTTAATTTCATTGAGTGGCATGAAATTTTGATCTGAAATCAATAATTAACCCATGCATAAGCAATTTTCTTGAACTTGAAAATTGGTGCAACCGGATTAAAAACATTAAAACCCGGCTCAAAGACACCTCAGCATAAAAATCTATACTCAATAATACGTGAGGGTCTGAAAGGTTTCCGACCCAACTAAGATACAGGACATTTTTTCTGAAATTTTTGAGGTCGGAAACTTTTCAGACCACCCTTGTGTATCTCTCAACTGGTGCATGCGAGGTGTGCTTATTGAAATATGTTTACTCATATTTTTTTATTTCTACCTAGACCATTTAGAAATAAGACCACCTTATTACTAATAGATCTCGAATAAACATTATGTGATTATTTGTACTCTCCTGTAATCATTCTGGTAAATATTAAGGGTTTTTAAAACTTCTCATTTACTTATTGTTACATCATGGAAGACGATAATTTTTTTCATTTCTCTAGGTTATCTTATTTCATATTGAACTATTATGCATATTATATAAATGGTATTTCCTGTAAATTATTGTATTTTTACTCGTATTATTTTTTTAACAACGCCACTGAAACTTGATTTATTAGGCGAAATAGGTCACATCCAGGTTCCGTTGCAAAGTTGGATGGCATTCATAAAGGGTGCTAAGGGGAAAATAAATACTTTCTATTCCCCGCATTTACTGTTTTCTTAATACAACATTTGAGGGCCAAAAAATGCACTTTAACTGGTTTGTCTGAACTGAGGATGTCCTGGGGCAACAAAGAGTAGGAAACTTGGGCGTTACGGGCCAGAGAAGCCAGTGATCCCCACCCATTAAGCCACCCGCTAAGCCACTTCGTTGATCAGTCCCCTACTAAGTCCAGAAATAAATGCTACGTGACCAATATATTAATTATTTCCAGGTGAGTGATTCCTCGTCCGCCACCAGGACAATATTTATTAGCACGACCACTTCTGATTGGAGCCTTAGGATATGCCATTAATTAGTTTATCCCGTTTTCCAAAGTGCTCCGCGTGTTCCTACGTGTACTGTTTGCCGAAACTTCCTCATCGTAACGGTTCGTGCCGTCCATAACGACTCCATCGTCATTCACCCGTTGCACATCGTGTCTCAACGGTCCCAGGTTATTTCGACGACAGAGCTTTTAACTCATCCATTTTTTTGCACTGAATCAAGAGAAGAAACACGAAAGCGTTCCAGGCTATTTTTTTTATCAAATAGACCTTACATCATTATAACCACGGCCAACGTCTAGCCTTCGTTTTCATTTTTCTGCAGGATGACAAAGGAGTAAGGTGGAGGAGAATATAACGTTCAGCCCTTTCAACCAATCCTTCCCTTCGTTTCCCTCGACACGTCAACCCTCCTGTGTCCCGGGTCTTTCGTAGGGCTTCTGAAAGCCTTATTCTCCTCAATGCGTTATCCTTTGTCTCGCCTTATCTACCTGAGGATTTTAAAATCTTACGTGTGCTGTGCAACTGAGGCGGTCCCCGTACCCGGGTCCTGCGTGGGACGGCGCGTAAGTTGTCGTATTCGCCTCAAAGAAGACCCGCCTAGCACACCCACTCTCCTCTCCTCACGTCCGCCCATCTAATCAATCAATCCGATGCGCCTTTACTTTGCCCCTCTATTTATCTTGAGGGAGGACTCCTTGCTTACTTTAAAGGAGGAATGCTCTAATCTGGGGAGGGGAGGTAAGGAAGTGGAGGGGAACGGGTTAGAGGCAGGAGAGTAGCGGAGATCTCTTAGAGAGAATCGACTTAAGAGTTTTCCATGCACCAAGATAAAACTTGTTGTGAAATGCTTCCAATTTGAATTTCCATTGACTAGTATTCCGTTACTAAAAGTAATTAAATTTCTTGAAACTTTTGCTTTTCGTGCAGAATTCGTGTAGTTTTCAAGTGACTTAAGTTTCCGTAACTCTTTCACACCTAAACATTTTCCAACTCGGCCCGAATACCTGCGCTGTGCGTCAACAATGATAGTTTTAAACTCGCAGACATAATCAATAATTTACGCAATATAAATATACTAGCCTATAGATTGGTAATTGGCATCCATTGTGTTTAAATATCAACGCCCATGCTTCAACTTTTAAGCAATAACGCCTCTCACTGTCACAGATTTAACATGCTCACTAAATATGTTCTCTGTCAAATACTATATATTCCGAGGTTAACCTTTGAGCTTCATGCATATCGTAGTCTCGTAATTCTTTAATGTGGGTTCGTATTTATTTAAAAGGTATTATTGGATATGTTGGCTCATGGAGTACTTTTTAATTTCAGCCAAAAATATCCCTCATGAGCTCCCGTGATTTCAAAACTATTTATACAAATGTGCATCTTCATCAGAATCAAAACGTACAGAAAATGAAAAACATAACCTTGAAAGAATGGATTACACCTTATGGCTGATGGTTACTCGTCTTTTTCTGAAAGAAAATTAATTCCCCAGTTGAAATGATAGAAGTTGATACATTTCTTTCGGTAATATTTCGTTACTTATTTGGTGTGATGAGGTTCAAAGTTTTATGATTGTAACACCAATTCCTTAGAATCATATGTAAAACCTACCTAGTGTCACCCTTCCAGAACGAGCATCCTTCATTCTGGGGTCTCCAAGAAAAGGATATTTAGAGATCGCTGTTTCCAAAATCCAATTTCACATTTTATAAATGAAATAGAATTATTTTTGTCAAGTTTATAATTTGATATTACTAAGCTCAAATGTTAAGAGACGATCAAAAATCAAAATCGGCAACCATAAACTCAAAATTTGGCAATTCATAATACAGGCCTGGAGTGTTTTGCAACAATTCTTGAAAATAAACTGCAAATATTTCAAATATCAATAATATATTATCCAGAGAAATAATTGAAAAAAAGGGGCACGCTATTCTTTCCCGAGTTTGGAAATAATTTTGTGCATATTCCTATTTGATCACTATCAACGTAGAAAATCTATTTCCCATTCACCTTGGTAATCATTGAATAATCAAAACACAGGGCGGGAAATAATACTTCTTTAGTGGGATTGAGTGGATATCTTTATAATGTGATATAATAATTTAGAAAATCTATCTTTAATTATTCTTATGATAGAGGAAAATGATTTAGAGTAAAACTTCTAGCCGTAGTGAACCAAATCATTTGTAATTACACACGTAATTTTGTGAAACACGAAAATACCTCGTAGGATCTATAGCAAAAATAATCTAAAGAATAAAATCATAGTCAACGTGAACTCTTGAATGGAACTACATGAACACTATCGGCGTTTGAAAAAACGTTTTTTGAGGGATGAATATGCAATTCCAATATAAATATTTTTGTTTTTTACAACGTATACAATCTGTTCGAGAGTATTCTGGTAAAGCAGGAATAGTATTTATTTTGGAGGGGAATAACTCCAAATAATTAATATAGAAGCATACTGATTATTTAATCCGAGCCATAAGGTATTTTCATCTTACTAGCAATGTCAGATATAACTATTGACCAACTACTCTAACTACTGACTCTAAGATAATTAAATAAAGAAATAATTCTTTTAAGAAAGTACCCAATATCCTTTTAGACAGTACAACATACCTTACACTTGGACAATTTTGTCAGTAGAGCTCAAACATCGACAAAAATTGATTACAATAATTAATCATGTTCAAAGATATTTTAAATAATAAATTTAACATTATATGCCAAATTTTATATTGTATTCCTACAATCTACACCTATAAGCAATCAATTATCCACGTACCAACTTATTGTTACAAATAAATTGGCATATTAAGGAAAATCAATTAGGATGTAAGCCCAAATGTTTAGAGTAAATTTATAGAATTAGACATGACGCAATACAAATAAAAGGATAGAATAGGAAAAAAATGTCTCTGATGAGCCAAAATAACGATGAATAAAGATAGACGGAATGTGTAATTATTTTTTCATTCTCCTTAGTTGATCGTTGGATTCACCGTGGCATTGCCAGACGTTATTGCTAGTAGATTTCAGTTTTTAAAAACGTCCTGGTATAATGAGTCTTTTTCTTATCTTGACCTGTCCCAATTTACACCTATGCACTTTGAATTTTAGAGAAAATGTACATGCGCAAATTTAAAAATCTAAATATATGATCGTTACTTACTTTGAGGAAGAATGTCCTTAAAATAAAGAATGGCGGACACTATTTAACGCAGTGCCTACATGAAGTGGAAGCGTAAGAGACGTGGAAACTTTAAAAATCTAAGGACCGAATATCGAACGAACCATGAGAGTAGTAATTTCCACGGGTTGTGGAGAATCACGGGAAGAAATATGACTTTTCCAAGTCAGTGGAACAAGGGCTTTTAAGAACGTTCTCAAAACTGTGACATTCGTAATTTGAATTGAGGGCATTAAATGTCTAAGATAGGGATGCAAGTAGGACGTATATCTAAATTAGCATATAAATTATATGCATTCATTTTAATCAGGACGAGGGTCCGTACATGCTCAGGATTGAGGAAAACATCTGAAAATTAACAAACGTATCCCGAAACGTGCGCAGATTTTCACTCGTTTGTCTTGTGCTAAAACAAGTGCGGGGAATGGGTGATTCCGTTTAGCGCAAGCGCGTCTTCCCACAAGGACGAGGATGAAGGCCATTTAAATTGATTGCATTCGTTCTACTCATGCTCTTGGGTGCTCCCGAGACTACTACGTGTCGAATTGCAATATTTTAACGTCCATAAATGATTCAATCGGAGGTCACACAGGGTTTTTTTGCATAAATTTTTAATTAGTCCCCTATTAATCCACTCATAAATACGCCCAGAACGATTTCCTCGTCTTATTTCAATATATTTTTTAACATCTTTCTGTGAATAAATTTTTGAGCAAGTTGTACTTTTCACAGGGCATCAGTTGTTCAAATATATTTATTTCCGATAGTTTATTTGTATTCTTGTGCAATAAAATTCAACTCATCAACGTCTCCATTACTCATTACTGGTCATCAAACCGATGACTGATTTACAAGAGAACTTTGAATATCCTTCTAGCTTGCTATCTAATCATTCCCCAAAATGCTCTCGTTGTCATTCGTTACTTGCTACTTATAATTGATAAAATAACTTCTATGCTCATTGATTTTCAAATTTCCTTCCATTAGGGTCCCCAGCAAAATATTATGCTTCAAGATGTACACAATTAGTTTTTCTCTCTCGATCTGCACATTTCATAGGCATTTCAATTGGTAGTTGTTTGGGCTAAGGCTTTAGTGCTAGGTAATTTGGCTTGGTCCAATGTAACCACATTTTCGTTGCTTCTGATTCTCCTCCTTTCGATGCCTGCAATGCTCCCATCCCATAGGTGCAGGTAAATAAGTCCATGAATTTCAAAAGCAAATTTGCTAATTTGAAGACTGATTATATTTGTAAACATTATGATACGTTGTGTTAATAAAATAAATATAAATCCAACGCTGTCCTTCGAACTTAGGTACCTACTTTTAAAAGATGATAATAATAAAATTATCACTGATGACATTTTTAATGTATTGAGTTAAAAATTAGAAGACTGCAAATGTCTTTCATTCAAGTTTAAAGCTGGCATTCCACGTCTGATGTTCAATCGTTGCTACCCCTCTCATTTCCGTTAAACACTCTTGTGCGCCTTTCTACCACAACTTCTTATGAAATGATGCTTAGCTTGTTAAATATACCGGCCCTAAGGACAGGATGAGATTTTGGTGAATGCTATTAAAAAATTAATCGAGCCGAGAAGGTGAGTGATCTTTAAAACACGATCCCATCTTGTAGTGCTCGTTATTTCTCCAAGAATCCTCCGCTCGCCTCTTGAAACTGTTATATCCTAAAGATTATGCAACCGTTGGACCATTTCATTTTTATTTTGCGCCAAAGCAAAGTAAAGACGTCAGAGCCTGAGTGTCAATGGGATGAGCCACATCAGCGTATGAAGTACCATGTACGCACTTGTTGTCGCATAACGTATTCTTCCTCCATATTGAACGAAATACTTTATTTCTACCCGGTATTTTCCGTTTCTCATGCGACGGATGTACCCTTAATTGCACAGGATGCAAAGAGAATATAGTTCGCTAGTCTTCCGATTACCGTAAGTTTTAGATGAACACAGACTAAAAATCGCTAAATGCATGTTTCGTCTAAGGAGACAAAGACTGACACCACAATAAGCCCTCTTTAACCCCTATTAGTTCCGAAGAAGTTGTGGAAGGAAGGCGTACATGCGTGTTTAATATAAC
This sequence comes from Hetaerina titia, assembly GCA_037158775.1. Taxonomy (NCBI): domain Eukaryota; kingdom Metazoa; phylum Arthropoda; class Insecta; order Odonata; family Calopterygidae; genus Hetaerina; species Hetaerina titia. The sequence goes on along the minus strand of CM073771.1, from coordinate 83,590,009 downwards.
GGCGAACATTTCTTAGTTTGATTTTCTTTCCGTTCTTTTAAACTTTTCCATTCTTCTCCACACCCAAATTTTAAAAGCCTCCAACTGCACCTATAACCAGGCTTCGATGACCAGACTTCCGACCCGTAGAAAATCACGCTACAGACAAATTGTTTTACTACTCTTTTTCTAAACCTCCCAGTCAACAATTCCCTTTTCCTTTTCAATGTAACGACTCTTCTTCTTATGCCCTTAATACTTTGACCACCTTGATCCAAAACTCTGAAAAAATAGGTAAACTGCTAAATTTTGCTCTCCTATTATAACAATCAGCTTAGTCTGATTTTTAAATGTGCTCAACAATAATTGTACGCCCTTGGCTGTCTGCCTTTTTAAAGTTTCATTATCCGCAAAGATAATTGATACTATGAATTTCCCACCAAATTTTATTCGAACTTCCACTACTTCCCGAGTCTCTTTTAGATTTTACTATACATATCCATTGCGGATCACGAGTGATAATATACAATCCTCTCTTACTCCTCATTCTAATACTCCCCATCTCGACTCTCCATCCGCTAAATAAACCTGAGCCATTTGACACATCCACATGTTACGGATAAGTCACCTATCCCTCCATTCAACAGTCATTAATTCCACCAAACGTACACTATCCCAAACTAGACATTCCCCAATTAATCGTTAGCTCTCTTCTCCATCCTTTTATTGATGAATGGCTTGAAGAACCGCCATTGCCGCGTGTAAAAACAAACATTTTTCTATAGCCCTCACATACGGCTGCCTTCCCTTTTGGGTTATTTTTACATAGACAAACAAACCGTGTACAAAGAGTTTATCAATCAAGTATTGTAAAAACAATGAATCGTTTATTAAAGGCTTTGATCGCGGTTTTTCCGATTAACACACAGTAATACTCATGAAAATGACTGGAATGAAGAAAATGAAACGTTATATCAATGTGGCAGAAGAGATGATGTTCACAGATTGGCAGTTGAAAATCCAAGAGTACAAATACTATTTGGATTTTTTAAATTGTTTGGGAAGCACCCAAATACCAGTATTAAAAGCCAAAGTAAGGTTTCCAACCTCACCCGGAAGTAATGGGTAATTTTTTAATATGCTTAGACTTGAAAATCTAGAAAGCAGCTCGATTGGAATGCGAGTCCATAGAGTTGAGAAGTCACTTTATTTTTTTTAAATCCTTTCAAGGATATATGCGTTTTTCTATTCCACATTTAGGTCAAAGATTTCCGTTTCAAACTAGTCATGCATCCCATATCCAGCGACTGGAGTCGGAGAGGGTGTAAAAGTTAGTTGATGTCCTTCGAGGCGTTTGAAATGAATCCAAAATCACGGGGGGAATCAACGCTCAAGCCCTTCAAATGTGCACTCATGAAGGTTAATGTTGCAGACGCGACTGGAATGACCTCCAAAAAGCGGTTAAATTTGTGCTAACCACATGCGGGAGGAAAGGTAACTTTTTTAATTAATGGTTTCAATGACGGATTGAAAAAATATTTGGAAAAAAATATCCCAGGTCTTTCTGCCTTCAAAAATCTCCTTTCCCCTCCAATTTTTCAGCCAAGTCGCCTATTATTTTATTTGAAATTTATAAGTAAGCTTGTATAAATCTTCGTTAAATGATGGTTATTTAATAGTTTTACCACATTTGATCCTGTTCACGAAATTTCATGAAGTGCCAGATTCTACGGATCTCGTACGTAAATATCAGACTGGAATTTGAGAAATTGACCCAGTCATTAGGTTGTTGAATATTTATTTATTATTTTTAGCTTGCATGCATTTTTACTGTTTTCCTTTAGTTATGAAGTTTATGAATAATGGTATGATGGAATATATAGACCAACTCTAACATAGGACAGAATAAATAAAATGAACTTGAAACATGACATTTCATTTAACTGGCATTATTAAAAAGTTCCTCGCTAGTTTGAAATTCCCCTTTATTTCCACGAAAGAGAAAAATATAGCAATTCAAGCCGGAAAACTTTGACTAAATATTTATGTCATTACATATTTTCATACACTGAATGCCTTGAAAACTATCCCAGTATTTTCAATGAGTCACGTACCAACAATAATGAACCGGAAAATTTGAGTTATTACAAAATAATGCACGTTCCATTCCACTGTAATGATAATTGTTCAGTGAAATATAAATAATATCTTAAACAAGATGATGTCATTAACTTTGCCATAGAAAGGTCAATTCATACAGAAGAACTCCTTTCCTTCGATATTATGCACTAGCCGGGAAATTTTTGACTCAAAGCTGCGGGAGGTCAAAAGCCTGGATTGAAAGTTAAATGAAATCGCCGCCGCTTACAGTTAACGCGAGTTTCACAATAAATATGGGACATGCGACACTTTTTGTCCCTCCAAATAGGAAACGCGGACGGGCGGGGTCAGTAATTGAGTGCGGACGTAGGCGAGCCAATTGCATGCAATGAAAACGAAAGATGTCGACGTTGCCTTCCGTGATATGAAGTGCACATTTAATTCCCGTGCTCTTGAGAGTGGCCATGCGGAAATTGCTAGGAAATTGTTTCCCCAAGTCCAATGCGGGCGACATTTGGAGAGCGGACGTTTTCGCGGCGAAACTTTTCATTGTAACATCAATTCACCTCATGAATAACTATTCACCCGGAAGTTTAATTGAATTCGCGGATGCATCCCAATTTTTGGCGCACGAAAGTGTTTTCCTTCGCTCGACGATGAATAACGTAACAGGAATAGAACAGAAAGAAACGTGTGGACAAAAAATAAAAGTGCAATCATTTTCAGAGAGGAGCCCACGGGAGGGAAGGAAATAATGTTTGGAGGCATTCACAACCGAGTATCTATCGCGTCGTTTGCAGTTTCACTGAATTACAATGACCCAATTAATGAAAAGGGGGATTCCCGTGGTTAACAGTATTTATAAAAGATCCTTTATTTAATTCTGAAGTATTTTTTGCGGAACTATATTTAGAACATGAGGGAATATAAACATTCCGTTTAACGCTTCAATGAAACTCGAAATAAATTAAAAAATGAATGATATGATAAAAAAAGCCTTATGTTGCCATCAGCGTAATTCAGTATGAAAATGTAAACATGGGTTGAAATGATTCGTCACTTACTTGGTCATCAAAGAGGTTGCTCTCATTATTGCTTTCGTTTAACAAGTGACAAAAAATTGCATACGCCAAACGTGCTTTATAATGAATATACATCTTTTGAATATTTTCGTGATCACTGCCAATTCTGCAAGTTTTAGTTTTCCCTCAACTGTTGGCTGAAAGCTGTAAAGTGAATTTATACCTCGCCGTCGGCCAGAATACGTTGTTTTTGTTAGTACTTTAAGGAAAGAAGATTCTCATTTAGGTATTTTTTTAAAGACTGGTTACCTTTTTTTATAGATATTAAGGTATAATGTAAGCGATAAATGTCAAGAAGCGTATTAATAAGGAGGAACTGTAACTCTTTACAATGTATAACTATTGAAATCGACCATAATTTTGGTACACTTCCCCACCCCAACCCAACACCCCAACGTTGAATTTTTTTTATGGTGACATTTAGACCCAAAACTCAAGCGAGTAATCTAAATACACTTTTATATTCTATTCAATGCCACACAAGGTTATTCGGAAATGCTTCCTAATACAGTTTGCCTTTTTCAAAGCTTGTTTATAATGTAACATGATCATTTTTTAAATTCCTTATATCGGAGGGTGTTTAAATTATTTACTTTATTATTTAAATTATTTACTTTTAGATTAGGATAACACTGATTTTGAACTGCACTGATGCATTTTAATTCGTCTGATATTAAAATGGCGCATGAATAATAATATCTTTTGACTTTTACAATGGGTTAAAATAATTTTTCTAAAACATTTAATACAATACTTGCAAATTTATTGTTCTTACCGAGGTCTAATTCAAGAACGTTTGTATGCATATAAGTATATCTTCCAGAACCAGATTACCTTAGATGAAAGATCTGGCGCTTTTCCGGCGTATTAATATGATGGCGAACCTTAATTCGAAATATACGGCTACATGTAAGAGAAACTAAAACAATGAGAAAGATGGAAAACTGTAGATTGGAAACAACGGAAATATGGGCTTTGGACAAAGACAACAAGAACAAGCCGGATGGATAAGAAATGCAGCATAGATGTTCTATAGAAAGTTATAAAGAGATGAATTTGACAGCAGAGTTGCTTGAAAGAAAAAATTTTTAGACTTGTTCTGTGAAATAACAGCTCTCCATAAAATATGACGGAAGGAAAAGACCTTGGACAGAAATGAAGAGAAAGACCAACAAGAACGTCTCCGGATGACTTTAAAAGCATTGCGGGTGTTACAGCACATCAGCAGAAGCTAAAAAGAACAGCGATGGAGAGAGTCATATGGCTGCAACGATAAGACTTCTACTTTTAGAAAATGATGATAAATTCTGGCGCACATGATGATGCCACATGGTTTCAGACTATTCACGAGTCTTATCTCAAATCACTGGCTGTTATGCAGAATTTCTCCCAATGAAGACCCCCAGTAAAAATTTAACACATTACTTTACCTTTTTTATCAGACTATTTGAAACCACAGTTTTAAATTTTCGTTTTCCAATCTTAGGAACACATAAACATGTAATCAGTGAACATTCTTATTAATATATTATTGAATTCGCGTCGATAAAGAATAATCAAAAACTAATTCTTTCTACGAATGGCCTAGGGGAAGGAGTGCATGCAAACCCTTCAGTTCGTGAGGAAATAAAAAAAAAATAACACGCAAAAGCCTTGGCTCGTACGTAGTAGCGCGTACGTATGCTATATTTAAAAATACTTTTTACACCTTTATTTTTTCTCTCGCACAGTTCCACCGGACCGTGTGACTATAATGCAGCTCCGTGAAGCAGAGAGATATGCACAGATATGCGTGGCAAAAAAATAACCAACGCTCTATCAAAACGTTTCCACAGTCAAGTCAAGGCCTTCTTGTTATATCGTCTGATCTCCTCCCTTCCACAATCTTGCCAATTCCCTTACGGCGCAACTCGGCGGATGGCTTTTCGAACCCATCAACGTTAGGGATTAAGATGGTGACGATTAAAAATTAGTTTAGTAAGGTAAATGAGACAGATAATTGAGCCAGAGATGCTCATATATGCTGTAAAATTATATTAATTTCTCAGTCTTAAGTGCTAATGACCTGATCAAACTCGGCCTACAACTGCTAATTAACAGTGATGCTAAAGACGACGACACGTCGGTCGACGTAAAAACAGTGTAAAATTATTTTTAAGTTAAAAGCCAAACATTACCTTAGAAAACTATTAAAAAACGAGTTTTCAAAAATTAAATTGAGAAAAAAATTATACGTGGCCCAAATGGTCTTAACCGATTAGGAGAGGTCTAAGGAGAGGAATGGAAACGATTTGTTCACACAGGAATAATATTGCTTGCGTTTAATGCATATTTGACGGGAAGAAAGGAGGCTAAGTGTGAAGAACGGTTGATTATACACAATGTTAGAGTATTAGGTATTCTATCACGTGAGGCCTAGAAAAACATTGGTGATTAGTGCAAAGATCTACAAAATTCTATGGCAGTAAGTTTTGTGAAGGCATGCCTGTCAAACAGTTTTTTACCTTCCAGAGTGAAAGGTATCGCAAATTAAATTTATGCCTTACCCTTCCACACGACATTCTGATGCTCGCAAATACTCTTATATTGTGCAATATTTTCCTTGAGCTCAAAGTTGGCTACTGGTAGACCGGCAGAAAAATTGCAAAAAGAGGTTAGATTAACTTTGCAATGAACGAAAGTGATTTCATCACATTACGCATGAACCATCGCGTAAAAAATGGTTATATTCAATCCTTAGAAGCGTTTCCATTCGAGTTGGTTTGAGTTATCTCGTTTTGTGGCAAGATAAAGGAAAGTATGATGGAAATCGGTAGTGGATTTCCATTAAAATTACGGAGTAATACTATCGCAAAAAGTTCATTCATTAAATAAACGTTGCATTATGGCTTCTAAGCGGGGTTAACTCGCAGTTCTTGAATAAGTCACCTTGGTCGAGGTAGCGGAATGGGCGCTGCTTTAATCTACATCACGCTATCGTTAGTGAGGGAGGGGGTGGCGGCATCAGTGTCGGGTGGGGGTTGAGAGAGGCAGCAAGAACCTAGCAAAAGTTGAAGCCGCCATCTGGTGACAAATTGTTTCGTTGAGGATAAGGAAACTCGTAATCAAACCAAAAAAGGTTGAGAGGATGAAAAGTTTTTGCGAGCGTACTGAATATAACTTCGTTTCTCTAAACCCGTGAGTGTAAACACTGCAACTAGAACAAGCAATTCAGAAAACGGACACCACTAGAGAAATCAGAAAAACGACACATCTAAAAATTTTTCAAAATACATTATGTAATTGAATTGCTCTTTCATTTTGAAAAATTTTAATACGTTTTAAATAATTCACATTTCATAACTCCAAAATGTATTTTTTAGAACGACCTACGAGAATTACTGATATACACGTAAATGAAACTATATATAAATCCATGGCTAAAATAAATGCGACGTGAATATTTTTCCGTTATCAATTATTTACTAGCAAGCTGCAGGTCCAGTGAATATCTATCTTTGATGCATCCATTTTAGACGGTCAAAATATGTCGACAATTAGATTTAGAAAGGAGAATCGAACGGCGGGCAAATTACAGCTAATTAGAGGATTTATTTTCACTTGGTTTAGAAAAATAATACCTCAACCCTAAGTCATTATATTAAGAGCTAACGCAATTTCAGTACAATTTCTGCATTCATTCAAGTGCAAAGTTTAATTTTCATAAAAAAATTATATTAAAACTTTCTTTCGAATGCATTCATATGCATTAAATGCGGATCGATTACCATGTAGCTCTCAAAAGCATTTAAATACAGGCAGCATTCAAATGCATAAATGGAGAGTCCTATTTCCGATAAGATTATATCTTTTCAAGGCTTACATTTGCTGCATTGAGCACTAAAAATCGTATATCCATAAAAGTAGTAGATGGAAGGTTTAATGACATTGGCAAAACCGATATCTTTGGAAGTTGGGAACATTTAGTCCTATCACATTTTAACACGGTCGCAGTTTATTTAACTTCCCACAACTATCACGATACAAAACCATATAAACATAACCCCGCAAAAATTGCTTCAAATAAACAATAAATAAGGGGTTTGGATCGTAATTAATCAGTACATTTCAATTAATTGCTTCGAGAAATATCAAATCAATGTGAAAGCGATATAAAAAGACAACACAATAAGGAAACAACGAGGAATTGTACGACAGCCGGCCAACCTCGGTGGCGGCAAGGTAACATCCTCGCATGCCAACCCAGAGGTGTGGGTTCGATTCCCACCTAGGTGACTCCAATTGTTATATCATTGTTCAAAGTCCGAAAGGCTGAAGTGCTGCATTCGGAAATGAAAAATAAACATAAATCAAAGAATATTTTTAAATAGAGGTGTTGTCAACGGGTCTCAATTGTACCTATGGGAAATTTTATATTTAATGTTATTAATTTGTTATTTGATTTATTCATCCTATTTAACAATTGGTGACAAAGAGGTATAATTAAATTTTAACAGTGTCTTTCGAATTAGATTTTCTCTTACTTGTACATTTACAACGGCAGAGGATTTTTCTAGTTGAGTAATCTCCTTCTCTTTATCTTCTTACAGGTCAGTCCAAATAAGAACTGTTCGCATGCGCATAAATGGAAAATTCGAAATCTCAACTGAATCTGACCTCATCCTTCCCGTTCGTGAGTACCATCCGAATATCAAAATAATTCTGTTATCCAAACACCTCTCTGGATAGGGTGTTCAAAACATTATGTGTTTCTATATATATATATATATATATATATATATATATACACACAATGTGTATATATATACATATATGCATATGTGTACACACATATATTTTCTATATTTATATTTTTACACACACACATGTATACTCATTACAAATAAGGAATCATTTATTTTTGTAGCAAGTAAAAATTACTTTTTAAAGATAGTCAATAAGAATTTTTCCCAAAACTAATTTAGCACATCCCATGAAGCGTTCCGCTAGCTCATGGCTTTTACCCGAAGAACTATTGTACAATGTGATAAAAGTGTATCTTTCAAATGAGAGACGGAATGATTAATGAACTCGTTTTATAGTTTCTCGCCATTGGTCCCTATCTCATCCATCTATTTGCCATTGGGAAAATGTATAAGGGATTCATGTTGTATCTATTATGGGGACTCCATGAACTTGAACAATGAGTTATTGTTACGGGTGGTATTAAATCATCCACAATTTTAGTGGGTATAATGCAAGCTGTTCTAAATGAAATACAATGGTCTCCACGCTACAATTTTGGGAGAGAAGCGCTTGACATTTTTTTGACAGCGTTTATTCTACACAAGTTACGTGAGTCCAAAAAAATTCACCCTAAATTTCTCTCCGGGAGAAATCATGCATCAATGGAATGAAAACACCGCGTTTATCCCAAAAAAAAGCATTTTACCATGGCGGGCCATTCATATAGATGAATGCCCTGAACAGAGAAATGGGAAATTTTCCTCATGAAGGGAAGGATTGAACCGGTTGTTAACATGTATAACAAGATTATCGAAAGGAAAAAATTAAAACCACATGTAGGAAGGAATTTGAGTTTAATCTTTCCTGCGCAGCTTGTATCCTTAGAGATGTAGCAATTTATAAAAGAAAAGAGAAAATATGACGAAATATCTATTCATTTTAAGGGAAGGCCGGACCAAAATGTATGAAAAGAAGCTTCTTTGATTTCTGTACCCCTTTTAAAAATCTAAAAATCAGTTACGGGCCGCACACTTTGGCGGGGTGTGGCGAGCGAATGAGCCATTCGTACGGTACTAAAAATAGTAAAACCATAAAGCTAAATAGAACTATATATCGTAATACAAGGGGCTATCACAGTTCCGTTATTGTTATCTTACCTAAGGAGGAAAAATATGTCATTCCTGACACATAATTTGGTCGCTCTATCCTACCTCTACAAATGCATCATGGTGAACTTGGCGCTGACTATTTATGTACTACTAAGGGAAATGATTCTTTCTACTGGGACGTATCAATGTAGGAAACTGCCTATTAGCATAATCACTTTTTATCAATAATACCTACCAACCTGCTTGCAGATAAGGTAAAAAAAACAGCGGGGACATTTTGAAGAAACTTAATATGAGACGACTAACATTCATTAAAAAGTCGAGAAAGCATTTTTGAGAAGTGAATCAAAGGAAAGCAAAAAGAAAGGGAAAATGCTACATCTCAACACTCCCCATAGGAAACAAAAAGGGACTGCTTCCATGACTCAACTGGGAAAGCACCTCGTGAAATATTTATGAGTCGAGAAGTTTAAAAAACATTAAGGATGTAGTGGGATTCCACGAATTGCTTTGTGCGCTCAACACGAAAAAGTGATAAATTGCACGGAAAACACCAAACAGGAGATTTCTCCGAGGATAAGTTTAAGTGGTCCCTGATGGCGGTTAAGGTGGAAATTAAGCCAAACATTATAAAATGGATAAAATGAACAACAATCAGACTGACATTTCTCTGATAAAAGTTGAATTATCTCACCATTTACCCAAAATTCAAGGTTAAATCATGGTTAGCCGGTGTAAGTAATTAACAGAACGTAACTGAGCAATCAAATTACAGAATATCCACGGAACGCATGGTCATATAGCTACAATTTAAAATATTTTTTTCAAGAAATGAAGAAGCCTGAAAGAATTATTGCAGAAACGAGGAAGAATAAAATAGAAGAAAATAGTCACGGTTAGAATATAAAAAATTACATCTATATAGGCACAACACCTCGAAAGACGGGGGTGGTTGCGCGGGAGCACCAGTATCTGAGCACAAGCAGTAGAGCACCAGTAAATGTATAAATATTAGTTCATGCACCGGCTTGAATATACGTGTACACGAGCTCATATTAGTTAATACATAAAGCACTCGTACACATAAATTCTTAGATACATATCATGCAAACATTGACAAAAATCAATTGATGCTTGCCTTTTAGTTTAAATATTCGGGTGCTTGGGTTCGATTTGTTTATGTTAGTGTAACGTGCGAGGGAAGAATGAACACTTCTTTGAAGATATCTGTGACGTTGTATCTCTTATTTTTTCTCGGTGATCGGATGTATAAACTTGATTCGGTGCCATAATACGCATTTCCCACGGTTTCGCAAGAAAACTCCGGTGTCCGCCTTACTGAAAGTCTGTCTTCCTTGCTCTCTACTTGAATCAAGGAGTTCCAACCTAATTCTTCCTGTCTACCCGTTACGCTGATTCTCTCCTCGTAGCAATTTTTAACAAGCCTGGTAAAATTTCTCCGAAATTATTTCGATCCCCTAACAAATTTTTTCTCCCATAGATCCCAAATGATGACCTCGTATTCTAGATGCGGATCAACTAAAGTGTATCACTACCTCTTAATCGTATTCATAACATTTTTCTACACTCCGTGTAAAGAGAATTTCTAGCCTTTAGCTTTTTTAAGGGAGATCACACATTCCATTTTTGTGTGCGTATTACCAATTACAGGTTGATTTAAGTGTAACACTCAAGTAATTGCACCATTTTGAGATGCTTAAATCGATCTCAAATATGCCTAATTTACGTCTTGTTTGCGTTTTTAGGTCTCACACTTTGCCAGTAACAATTCCACTGATAACTCCTGTGCATATTATGCCAAGTGTAATGAAGAAACTGCAATAAACTATTTATTAAGCTTTTTTCAAGGCTCATTGATGTTATTGGATTTGAAAGTTGGAGAGGACGGAATAAGCAAGCAATTTTAAGCGTTCATAGTTCATGGCGGGAAGTTGTTAAGTGAAATCAGAAGAAGACAGGAAAAGTGGTAGGAGGAAATTTGATGTCTATCGTAATGTTAAAAACTACAATAGAAGAGAGACTATTAGGTATTCCAAGAAGATGAAGAAATAGGGTAGGCATTTTAAGCGCCATGGTGGTAGGTAAGTTGTATGAAGAATAGGAAGAATCGTACGATATCATACGATTGTAATTTATAAAGACTTTTTGGGTCCTCCAAATCCTATGATTGAATGCGAAGAGATGATTACCAATTATGGTTATGATCTACCCCAGAATATTGGCAATAGCTTTCTCGACGCTGAAAACATTAAATTATATTTCTACATAGTATGTACACTAGTATTTGTGTTAAAGTTTCCGAAGTGTAGCTAAGCTGATTTATTTGTTTCGCATCAGTCCGAAAACAGCACTTTAACCTTTACATCCGACTTGGATATTGATATAATAATTTTACAATTAGATACACCCAATCTCTAATGATCTCTGTATATACGTTATAGATATATATATGTATATATGTATATGATCTATTGCTTTAATCGACAGATTTCATTATCAATTCGGCTAACGTCCTCTTGTCGAAGGTTATGGAATGCAATTTCAACCGCCTTTGTGAAGAAAATGAGCACAGATCAATTAGTAGATACAATTAATGAGATATTATTCAACGGTTGATGGAAGCAAGTGCCTGAGTATTGCCGTAAAAGAGCTAAATTAGGGGCTTCAACAGGAAATTTTGCCATGCAATGTTTTTTTTTTCGTTTGATCTACGTGGCCCCACCTCGCTCTTACCATTCTCAGGATATTTCGCGTAACACCGGCCGGATGTTTCCTCCAGCTAGGCCATATATACATAATACATAGCTGTGAGGAAAAAGGAAGAAGCCTTGGGGGAAGGGTAGGAATAAGGGAGAACAAAAAGTGAGACAAGGTCACGGGTCGTAGGACATGTAACGCTAAAATACGTCAGCGCACGCCATCAGCAGTTGTCCTGGAAAAAAAATGAAAAACGTGCATTCCTTTCGTACACGCATTCACACGCAAAGTCTCCTTTTCCAGCTGAAGGGGCGAAATAAAGCATTAATGGACATGCGGCAGGTGCTCTGTTCTCGTTAAGAGGGGGGGGGGAGGTGGTCCGGTGGGAGAGGACGGCCGGTGAAGGGTGTTTGGCCGAGGGTACGATAGGGTGAAGATGGGCGATAATGACACGTGAGACATCACGTGGTACGCGTAAAACTCTCGCTTTTTTGTACATGTCTATCCGACGACGGTGGGTCTTCGACTTTTTTTTGGTAACAACTTTTCACGTCGTGGTGATATTTTAGCACGCTCTCATAAAGAATGTTAAATGGGGTTAAAGTTTATTTCGCGTCTCATTGCGAAAGTCACGAAAAAAGGGAAACAATTGGAGAGACTGTTCTGAAGACTCCAGTGCGGTTTGGAATCCACGCTACAGTACGAGAAAATCGTGATACCAAACAATCTTACATCCTCAGACACCCGAAAATCACCCTTACCATTATTAAATCGCTGAAAACGACTACAATATACTACATACACACGAAAGAACTCTTGAAAATACATATGTAAATTCTTACGTACACATTGTAATTTTGACGTATTTAGTGAATAAGTAAAATAAAGTATATTCATGAAAAAGTATAATTATAAATAATTAAGTAAATATATTTGGGTGCTTGTGTTGGATTTAGTAATGGCTGTGTATCATTCGGTAACAACATTTTCCTGACGTGTGCGTGAAGTGCTGATTTAAAACCGTCGGTAAAGTTTGCGCATTACTGCAGGTCTTATTGGCATTGATAAGATGAAAGTACTCAATATTATCACAGAAAATTTGGTGATGCGAAAGTTCTGCGCTAAAATCGTCTTGATGGGCGACCAGAGGCAGAGTCGAATGCCTGCTTATGAAGACCTTCTGGAACGACATCGCGATGATTCCCCAACCCCCTTACAGTCCCGAATTTCCACCAATAGACTATTTTCTATTTGCAAAAGTGAGATCCTACCTCAAAGTAAACCACCCTGGGAACCCAAGTGTCGCCAAAGAAGTTTGCACTCAAGAACTTTCCGAAATTCTCCTACCAGGGAGCCTTCAAGTTGTGGAAAAGCCACTGATAAAAGAGCTCCGACGCCCTAGGGATGTACTTTGAAGAATTTTGAGGCATTGAAGCAATCTCAGAAATAAATCTATTTTTCCAAAACTTTTCCCGACAATTTTTATAAAAACCATGCATGATATCGTCTATGATATTTCAAGTCATTCCCATGGGAGTTACTCAAAGATGCATGGTTCATTAATATCCCTACGTAGTTTCAGTGTCTCCCAATGCCTTGAGGCCACCTGCTGGATAACAATAATGCGTGCTTTGATGTTGGAGAATAAGAAGCATATGGCCTCAACTAATGACCGAAACTAATAACCTCAAGCAAAACTTTTCCGGTTTGGAAGAATGGGAGGAAGACCAGGGGCCCATTCCCTCTGCCTCCCTTCATACGCACCGTAGCCTCTTTCTTATTCCTCTTTTTCCAGTAGCTAGCATTATCTCTCGACCCTCCATTTCTCCACTCCTCCGAACAGCATGCCTTTTTCTCATCCCACCTCGCATATCACCTTCCCCTCTCCCATGGACAGTAATTAATTCTACATCTCGCCCCGTAAACCGCCACGAGGACCTGTGACAGGGGGTATTACGTCACTAGTTATTAAAGTAATAGTTGAAGTACAGGCATTCAGAATATTCTAAAAGTTCGAGTTGCCATTCACGATGTTTCCAACTATTGTGATCTACAAACATACGAGGTAAAATAATATAAAAAATTCTATTGTTTCAGGCTTCACTTGGTGGAAGTATTTAATATCCATACTAAAAAGAAAGACTTGTATTTTTCCACAGATTTTATTAAATGGTACAACGCGTTTCACCAACTTGCGGTACCTGATGATGCCGCAAGTCGGTGAAACGCTTTGTACCATTTAATCAAATCTGTGGAAAAGTACAAGTCTTTCTTTTTAGTATGGATAAAATAATATACTTCATATCGAATGTTTCGGAATTTTCCAGAACATCTCCGGCTGTATTTCCTACCAATGTGATTTGGCGATGGAAATGGTTCCATCTTACTAATGTTAAACTGAGAATGTAATGAGAAGGGGAGAGAAACTCCAATGGCCGTAATAAACAGTCGCAACTCTCGTCAGACCAAATTGTTGTGTTGGTTTTCGCGGGAACCACGTCAGGGAACAACCACAACCTCTCGGCCAAGAATTTATTTTAAATAAGACCTTTTTTCCCTAAATGGAGCTCTTGCTGTTGCTTCTAACATGCTTTCACATATAGACATTACATGAATCAACATATAGACAATACTGTTGCTATAATGACCTGACACCGCCCGCCAAAAACCGCGGCAAGGGTGAATGGCGGGGGCTGTTAGAAAATCAGTCTTTCATGCACAGATATGAGCTGATGCATGCATGTGAATATAAACATTTTATTATGCACACAAAAAATAAAAAATATAAATGCCTATCCTCATGTTATGCACCATACAACTGTGGCACCCCAATAATCCATTTTTCTTGATAACTGAAAACTGAAAAAAACGGAAATGGGATGTATAATGTAGTCAATATTGATATTTTGTCTATGATCGTTCTGTGCTAAGTAACCTTAAGATCTTAAAATGAACGACCAAATATTTAGAAATTTACAACATCTATCCGGTTCAGAATTCGTCCCATACCATTATGGCAAGCCCGAAGAAGGTTCGATTCGATTGTTAATTCATCTCGGCGATTAAAACGTCAACTGCGGAATTCAAATAATGTAACAGAATCGTGTAGTCATGCCAAATGGAGCGCCTGGAATGTGAATTATTTTCTACGCGGAAATCAAGGTGCGTTGAGAAAATTGCGCTCGAGCCAACGGTGCACCGCGTATCTTTTTCTCAAATAATGATTTCGCATACCATTTTTATTTTAATCAAAATACATGTGGTGCGATTCTGCTACGCTCACTTGGGCGTCTCGAGCGAAACCCCTCAAGTGCAGGCAGAATGGGATTCTAAACGTTTCTGATGAGAGAGCTTTCCAACTAGTACTGAGAATATTTCTATCTTGTTTCAAAGAGTATTTAGATAGTGTGTGTCTACTGTTTAGTCTCACAGTTTTGAAAAAGAATATTGATAAGTAGACTGTTGTCTGGGTGGATAGCTTTTGCAGACCAATCATCCATGCAAAAAAAACAGTGAGAGGATTGTTTGGAGCCATAGGTACACTCAATGACAAGTATTTTATATAATTATAAGTTTTCTGACATATTCTTTGAATTAGAACAATTAAGTTCATCGGGATCCTAAGCAATTCCAGCGATGGGTAATGTCGAATGGAATCTAGATCAATTGATCCGTTCCTGGAGCGTTTTTAGCTTCGCATAAAATTCCACGTAGCTCGAAAAGACCCCGGGAGGAGGTTACTCCGTCCACTTTTACTCTCCAAGTGCCTCTCAATGGAGTTCAAAATACTTTTTACTTGATGGGAATGTACTAACATCTGAGATCCGTACTTTCAGTTAGGACGTAGTTTCTGCCATTTTCTCCACAGTAGACTGTACAAGGTCCCTAAAAACACAAGTCCGTTTGATTTTGATACCTCGAAAAAGGCTGAGAAATTGAATGGAGGATACATTTAAATAGAACATATAGTATGTCGAAGCTGCAATAGAAGGGAGAAAGATGGGAAATCGTGGTAGAGGAAGGAATAGAGTGGGATTTCTAGATAACATGAAGGCAGGCAATAGTTACGAAGAAATAAATAGGAATTTTCCACAACACTTAGAAATAAATAGCCGCTAGAGACCGTAAAAAACCTTACTTTAAAAAATGCGAAACACCTTTTTTGATTAAACGCTACTTCCATGCAGTACCCACAACACTACTATGATGGCACTCATACTTACTTTCTAGTAATAATTAGAACTCACATTAAAATGCTTTCATTATCCTTAAATTTTGTATTTGTGATTGCGTCATGATAACTTATATAATATTATCACGACATTACGTACATTCATCAACTTAGTAAATAGCAAGCCACTAAAACGTGAAGGTGACAATTCTACTCCAGGCACGCAACATAAAAATCAAAATTTACTCAACTGTAACGTACCAATGAAATATATATATATATATATATATATATATATATATATATATATATATATACATATATATATATATATATATATAATTTCAAATTATGGAAATAATTTTGAAAACAGCTTATTTGCTCTGCAGTATCAAAATTTAAAAAAAAATGCTTTACGCTATGCTAGACAAGCTGGCGGCAAATAGAAGAATAAAACAAGAGATAAAATAATGTCAACAAAAGTAGCGCACAAAAACGTTCCTTTATCGCCGAAGTAGCCAGGCATTATAATCCCTCATCGTCCGTGAGAAAAATGACATTTAAAGTGCTCATTCTACATCTACATCCTTATATAAATTGGTTCAAAGAGACTCCCCTCCATCTAGCAGTACTCATGCCCACCCGTGGAAAGAACACATTGGACTTACTTCTTATGATACAGGGACGTATTATTAGTGTATCAACTGACGAGTAAATGTTAATGTCAACTTGGACGTAGAAATAAAAAAGATCCTTAAAACAAAATGAAAAATGTATGATTACCATAAAGCAGGCTTTGAAAATTTTGCCAGTCAATTAAACTCTTCACTAACCGAGTTTAATACGCGCTTAAGTAATGCTACCGTGGAATAAACTTTGGTCACAATTTGTCAATATAATGCAAAAAGGTATCAAACATTTCATCCCTATAAGGTACGTTAAAGCAAATCGCGACCCCATGTGGTACAATGAAGGGGTTAAAAAAGCCCTTCAAAAGCAGAGAATGTTAAACTCTAGGGTAAAGAAAGTTGGCGGGAACACATCGTTCTCGTAGAATAAACAGTTATTGGACAAGTATAGACCCTCTAAAATTGAAACCAAAACACAATTACGTATCGCCTTTCAAGACTTTAAACGTGTAGTAATTTTCGAGTATTTGGACACTAACCGCAAAGCTTTCTGGTCATACACGTATGTTAGGGAAGGAGTACAATGTAAAAGGAGGTAAGCTACAGTTTATCTCCCTTCTTATTATCACTGACTTCCGCACCATAGTACGACGTGGCCAGTAATAGATACATTTTTAGCATCACAAAAGCTTTTCAAAAACTTTCAAATCGGACTGCTCCAATTATTCAACGCCCCGCATACGTAAGAGTAATGGCGAAGTAGTAGGTACCAACTGACATGAGCGCGTAAATGATGATGTGAGCGAGAATGTAGCTACGAAGAGCGAAAGGATGATGGGCCGGAAATTCCATTCCCTTCCTCATTACGAGGAAGAAATGGACGGACGGAGTGTGCGGATATAAAATCCCCTTTTCTCCTCAAACCCGGCGCATTTTAAGCCCCAAAGCTCTTTTACTGGTGGAATTGGACGGAGGCGACTGTGAGGACGTGTAAGCGGGGGAGGGAGGGGGTGGAGAGCTGACGAAGGGGAGTTTGGATGGGGAGGGAGAGCTGGCGGAAGGGAGAAGAGGAGGGGTCAATTTGACGACCAGAGCGCACGAATACACGCGTGCCGGACTCCGTTTGCCCTCTTCCCACCGCTTTGCGAGCAATCTGCATGCGGAATTACGCCGATTACCTCAGGAAACGAAGTACTGGAGAGGGAGGGAAGGTTCCGGATAGGGGCAGGGAAGCAGGGCGAACGGATGGGGTATTTGGCTACCGTGTGGGAGGAAGGGTGGAGCAGCGGCCAGAGGATCCGCTGACGTGTGATGATGACTCGCCCGTTGACCTCCGGACACCCGCTCCGAATCCTCAACGTTTCGCATTATTCTGTCAGATCAAATAAAACTACCGACCTACCCCAAAGTGAAACTACCGCTCCTAAGTTTGCAAACAATTGTTCGAAAAATAAAAATTCCATGCATACTGTGGGGTGTGGACCACTTCTGCCCGGAGCATTGTGCCATAATTCCCCGAGATCTACGTGTACAAGCCTTCCCTGGAATTCTCAGAACTGGTGAAAGGTAAAAATTGTCATCATGTCGGCGTCCAATGGCTGGTATACCCTCCAATCTCTCAGGAAGGCATAAAATTATCGCAGCACAAAGTCCTGCCAGCCATGAATGCCTTCCTAACGTTGTCACCTCCTCGAAATTTTCTGGGCACTGAGTAGAGACAATTGGAAATGATAGGACATACTTTACGTCTGCGAGAAATTTCTCTCGCAGACATAAAGTAATCTGAAAAATTACTTTCCTAGACAGGAATTCGCATCTGGATCTCAAATCTCGATTCAAATCTCGGACTCAGCGAATATACCGTCCTCGGCGAAATTTCTCTGATCTGTGTGAGATTGGCGGGTGACTCCAACAGACATGCAATCTATCAGCTGTTTTCGCAGATGAATGCAAGTTTTTACACCACATTTGTGTCTTTCGTCGAATCTCTCCATGGAATGTGCCATTTTATCCGCGAGAAACATATTTAAAGCCAAAATCCAAATGTTGAGGAGAATGTAGCAAAACATTTGGATGAAAGCATTTAAAGACCCGATTCAGGCTACATCTGACAATTTTTTAATTATATTCGAAACGAATAAAGTTGAATATGTATTCTAAAAATAAAAGGCAATTAATTACACCTATAATATCTGTACACACATTACATATGTATTACATGCATATTCGGTGGTCAAGCTACCTTTCTCATGGAAGAGAAGGAAGGAACTGAGTTCCTTGTTTCACTTCCTTGTGAGAGGTGGCTTCACCACCGAAAATTCTAAAACGTGTGTTTCTTTTCTTTAATGTGTGTTTCTGTGTCTGTTTGCTGGTGCTGAATTGATATACATAACATTTATTTAATGTATATACATATTTATTTATTCCGTTACATCAATATAGGTAGATAAAAGGAAATGTGACGGGAACACACATAAAGACAAACACAGGAGAGATGGGGAAGGTGGAATCGAGTAGATCACAAGTGCGAAATTATTTCCTTGACCGGGACTTCAACCACGGATCTTTCAACTTGCCGTGTCGTTCAGATAGAGCATCTATATTTGTGTGTATATGTATACACATGAATACATAAACATGTATGTAAATATACATACATACACGCATATTACTCTGGAAGTTCTGAAAGCAAGGTTTCTTGCAGAGGGTGACCTTAGATCGCTGGTCATTATAGTAACTGGCTAGCTCTTGTATACTATTAATATTTCGAACCCAGGTAATACTTCGGAAATTAACTTTCTTATTCACCGTTGTGAGGAAGGCATCAGATAGGTTCGCGCTAAGGGTACAGCGAACTGGTCAAGGGAATAAAAATATTGATCACTATTTTTCCCAGCAAGCAGAGAAATCTTTTACTGTGATACAAATATTCTATTTTTCTCAGCTAGTTTGGTAGCTGAATCAATCACAAAATCTTAACAATAAGTAGTTCCTAAATTTCAAAACTTATGAAAAGTAATATATTTTCGATTTTTCCAATCAAAAACTAAGAGAAACAAAACACTAACAATCACTAACTTTAATACCTAGTTACTTCACGTCCCCTTCAACACTCTCTTTCAGGAGTGAAGGGAGAGATCAGTGATGCGCGGCCCACAAAGGCCCACCACTGATTTTTGTACGGCATGCGTTCGTTGATATTTGCATAAAAAATTTTCTTCGCATACTTGAAATTTCAATTCAATTGAGCTATTTACCTCAAAAATAATTTTTATAAAACGAATGTATTAGTTAACCTCCCGGAAAAATCTGCTTCTTAGATCTTTTTTCATAATTAATGCTATGAAACTATACAAACGCATCAATCAAGTTCTAAATTTTCCCCTAGTTTCCTCATTCGGTTCATATGCTCAGAAATATTTGCTGTTACACACGCTGACTTGAAAAAGGCATGCGGACCAATGATGTGCAAGTTGAGGAGATTAAACCCTTCTTCCACCAAGTGAGCGCCATTTATTTCGTGGATCCGGAACGCTCAACCAAAACTTTTCACACCCAAAGATTGCACTTAAGCACCTCCTTAATGCCAGAGGACCTCTCGGAGAAGACGGAGGTGAGGGACCGCCCCCATCTCTCCATCTGAATAAATCATCCTCTTCCCCCATCCTGCTCCGGGATGAGTCACTTCATTCACCGTTACCACCCCAGACCTTCAATCGGAAGGAAAGACTCACTATACAATAGGCGAATATACATATCGGTAGGTATACGGGAACACTCGCCCTTCTGATTCTTGAAGCGTCCGTTTCTTTGCTCTCCCCCCGACGAGTCGCTCACCCAGTGGGTAGACAATGGAGCGATTCGGAGGTCGGGTAAGGACTCACTGAGGATCCACTGTTTTCTATGGATCCGCTGCTTTTAAAACAGTCCATAAGTGTGCGTGCGTGATATGAAGACAAGCGTGTGACGGGAATTCTAATGCTTAGGGTTGTTCACGCACGGCTCTCCGTGGGAAAGCAGTCGCGCGGTTAGAGAGATGACGGTGCATCCGTTCGTCGAAAAGGACTATTATCCCAAGGTGAGGGGTACATCAATGTTTTATTTTTCACTGAAAACAGTATCGCTCAAAACATATACGGATATGGATGTAGGATAAAGGGATAGAAACACACGTAAAGGACGATCGGAAGGTTAGTGAGGAAGGTTGACGAAAAGTGCGGGCAAAATTGTAGGCCCTTCTTCGCCTACCGTTAAGAGTGCACTAATTCCTACGACGGTTTCTCTCCAATCTTTCCCCATTCCTGAGAATCCTACGCCTACCAAATCACACACCTATCCCTAATGGCGCAAATGTCCTTAGCTGCCGGTCGTTTCCCCTTAATTACCTAGGCCCGGTCTTCTTTGTCTGTCTTTTAAGTTTCCCCTTCCATCCCTCGTCTCTCTCAATGGGGGTACCCCCCCGCTACCTACAATGTTGGGTCATATTCCCTACCTGCGTCCTTGGGGGAGGAGATCGTTGTATGTTGGATGTCCATGTGGTAATGAAATTTCACCTTTTTCCTTTTTCAAATTCTAGCTTGCACGTTATTGGATAAATATTTTACTACATTCTAAGGTGCAATCATTTGTTAGTTGATAGTATATTATACAAACTTCGATGCAATTAGGCATTTGTCCTGGTGGAAACGGTCCAGTCACTGGTCACTCTTACAAATCACATACATACATACTCACACAAGAAGAACAGATATGAGAAAAAATGCTCTTATACACATAGACACTTTTAGATTACCAACCGCTCCTTTACCATCACACAAGGATTAGGTTTACACCATACGAGTAGACACTGTATATGTATTTGCATATGTGTAAGTTGAAAGAATTTTTGCATAAATGTATACGTCACCGTAGGTATATATTTGCATGGATGTGTTGATTTTGCATGTGTTTGTGGTTTGTTGTTTTGCGGTTTTGTTCTCCTTAACGAGTGGTGACCTAACATCCCCGCCACACGCCCTTGCTGGGTATTATGTCGATGTAGATGTAACCGATTCCTCTTCAAATCTACTCAATAGATTACCCCCTTCCCCTGAAAACCTACCCTTGGTAAGTACGATATAAAGTCGGAACCGTAATCACGATAAGTACGACAATTTTAACGCTGACGGAAATGATCGAATGCATCCAGGAGAGCGTACATTGATTCAAGTTAGGGGGGAAGTCGACCGCTAGTCGGCCGGTTTTCTTTTTATCTTGACGCGAGAGATTTCACACTTTTACTTCGAGCCTTTCATTCCGTGGGATTGACCTTCCCGGAGATGCGATCTTGACCGCCTCCGGCGAGAACAGCCTCCGTCGCCTCGCGATGAGAACGGGGTTTCAGGCCGGTGGCGGGGGAAGAGTTGAAGAGAGAGCCCGATGTGCTCCAGATCTTATAAGAGATTCCCTCACTCTTACTCACTCGCCTCGAGATAGAAAGAATGGAAAGTGGGGAGGTGGGCACTGTAAAGCACTACACCGGCACCTATCTCTGCTCACTCTCCCGCACCCGAAAGCATTCGGTTTTCCTCGCCCCCAATCGCACGAAGTGCGCCTGCGATTGTTGCCCGCGCGACAATGGCGGGACCACCCCGGCGAAACATTCCGCGCTCCCCCTCACCTCCCTCCCACCTCCCACTCTCTCTTCCCACGCGAAATAAATCCGTGCGCTATTGCTAGTTTACATGTTCTCCCTCGAACACCCTCGTCCGCCTCTCTTTCCTCCCCCCGTCTAGGCTCGTCGTGAATACCCGTGCATGGTGAAATTTTCCCTGGGATTCCTGATTAGCCGCACGTGGGCACGGAAGGAGGGTGTCCAATGAAATCGAGGGTAATCCGTGGCAAATTTTAAGATCGAAACATGGGAAGCGAGTTTCTTAGGCTAGGGGAAATTACATTCCAGTATTTAGAACAATCAGCTACTGACCAGAGGTATTCCCGATGAATTTTCACCCGCGTTTCCAGCTTTAATTAAGGTTTGAGGTTTTAGGATTCCAAATTCCTTGGAACAGGAAAAACCGAGAGTAACTGCAGCCCCCCAACACTGGTCCATGGATTTCCCTACTGTGTACAAGGCCCATAATACGCGGTGAGCTCTAACCTCACTTATCAGAGCAATTTCCAAATTTTAATGTGTTTATTTCATAAATAAAAATGGACGATGAAGAAACAGTTCCCGTACTTTCAAGTCAATGTGTTCTTCTTCGTAGTTTCATAAAATTCAGCCTTCAAATGGCAAAATGTGTGTTCGACCGATTTTTGTATCTAACTTGGTATATGACCCTGTATATACATCACACAGCTTGAGAGGCTTAATGTTTTATATTGTTAAGTATTTTCTTCAATTAGAGACTCTCTAATGGCCTGTTATCTAATTGGCTTGAAAATAGATCTCTGGTGGACTTTTATTATGGATTATTTTGTTGATGGCGGCTGGTGCCAACGGCCTCAGCAATAAATTGTCAAATCTAGACAATATTATTATCGCACTTTATTTTCAATGCAATTAAGTTCAATATTCTCTATTGAAATAATAAATAGTGCAATTCGAGGTGATTGATTGAGTGCAATGGAGTTATATCTGCTGTGACTTAGAGAACGTGGTTGTCCTAGGAGAGGATTCGGGTTTGACTCCATGGGACTCCTTTCAGCTTCGCCCGAGATGTGTAATTTTTTGGGTACCAAAATCCCCTGGGAAACCATAGGTGCCCCCCCCTTCCCCGGTGTGTGAATTAAATCCCGTTGGGCTTAGCAATGGGTGAACTCAACCATCACCTAATAAACCGTCCTTCGGTTTGATTACTGCGTTCATGTTTTTTAGAATATGATTTAAGTGTATATATGTTTTTTTAAAATATGATGTATATTTATATATACGCAAACGTTTGTGTGCGTGTAATGGAATAGGTGGGATGAGAAAGATAATGCAATTGAAAGAAAGTTCGGATTGAAAATTAGCGCAAAGGATTTTTAGTTTGTATTCTTTTCCTTTCTTTTTATTATGAATTTTGCTGGGAGAATGTCAGGTTTAGAACGCCGCCCGTCGAATAAAACGTTGAATCGGCCACATATCCTGACCCTTATAGCTAAGATCATGACAATCCTCGCTCTCGTCTTCATATCCTACAGTTTTCTTTTTCTTCACATCTTTCGATTTTGTTCCACCCATTTGTAGAGGACGGACTTCAATGTCAGCCACGAGGGTCTGTCGTGTTGGTGCCAACATTTAAATCATCATTAAATGTATGGACATCAGTAAATCTATTTAACTTATAAAACCCTAGTAATCTTTTTGGTTTATCGTCATATCTGTAGATTTGATCATTCGATTAAGATGAGAGAAATAAAGCATCACCAATAAATTCAGGAACGTTTTATTCCATGCAATCGCTGACTCACTCAAAGGTAACACGGTTACTATCCATGAATGTTGGTCACAAAATAAACAAATTCGTAAGCACTTAACTACCACTATTGAGCCAAACTTTGCAGTACCTAATTGAAAAACCTTTAATAACACAAGCAAAGCCAATTCATCAATTGTACTTTTGCACTCCGATAAGGAGAAAATAAAATGCTTTACAAAACACCCCCACAATTATGAATTCTGATATTACTTTTTTAAATTTGGTTCTTAAAACTTTTGATTTTACTTTTCCACATGCGGGTCAATAATTACCCTTTCACTTTTAAATGTCCTTTACTTTCTTGTTTCTCACTTTACCTGCACATTACATCTTCAGCATCTACCTACAGAACGGTATCTAGAAGACATCTATTCAATTCTAGGTGCCCTTCTATTGGCACTTGTCTCTGATCTGATCAACACGATTGTTTTCACGTACTTCATTTATTCCGTATTGTATCTTGTTTTGGAAATAGCAGCCGACTCCTCTCCGTGAACGAATTCTTTGCATCGATTGCTCTTCGGTTGACACCCGTCAACCTTTCTAATGCTAATCGGTTTATATTGCTTTATAGATGGGAGGACGGTTCCATTTGCATCTCCATTCTAAACACCATTTGATTGACCAATTCGACATCAAAAAAGAAGCATGGGGGAAAGAATAAAGGAGATGGATTGTTTGATCTTCTTATAGGAACGGCTGGATCATTTAATTGTTACTTTGGGGCTAATGAGATGAGGGATGAGGATTGGAAAAGTGCTGAGAGTTGGCGCCGCGGATATTCTAATTCTCGATTTTGAGATATCCACAAGCCTTTCCCACGAGGGCGCGATAACAGACCTCGGGGTCAAGGAGAAGATGGGGGGATAGAGTAGGAGGAGGGATGAAATAAGGAGAGAAAGTTTTTTTTTTAACGACCACGTCTCGCATTCATATTTTTCGTCTTCTTTTTCCCTTTACGAGAGTTATGCAAGCGGAAGCACTGAACTTTTCTCCATTCATCGAATGGATTGGGACTCGTGGGACTCGAGAAGGGGGGGAGGGAGATTGCAGGGGGGGGGTTGGAGCGTGTGTGAGGGAGAGGGGCATCTCCCACTGCGAGATGTAGAAGCGAGAAGTCGAGCCAAACAGGAAATTGAGGGCATTAAAAGGAGGAGGAGGAGAGCAGGTGGAAAAGGAAGAAGAGGAGCTCCCGGGACGGGAAGGTTGTTTTCGCCCTCGGTGCAAAGGGAGGCGGCGGGAGGGCTTTGGCGGCGGGAGGGTCGCCCTGGAACGGGAATTATCAATCCACCTTTACTGCGTTCGACGTCCGGAAGGAGCGATGAGTTTAAGCGAGGAGAATAAAAAGGGAGTGCCGGCGTTTAAGAGCGTTCTTCGATCCATAGAAGAAGCTACTGAAATGTATGATGGATTTAATGTATTCATTACTTTCTCAGCTCCTGGGTTCAGAGTCACCCACCTTTTTCGTGGTGGTTATGTCTGAAAAAATAATACGGTATTAATAATACATTAATTCAACGTTTTAGTTCCGAAAACCGTTTAGCTAAACATTAACTCTTAGATTGTCCTCCGAGAGAAATACCCATGTCTACACAATACGCCGCAAGCCGTCGCCGGGACGTGTGGCAGGGGGTGGTAGGTCACCAGCCATTCCACATGTATTGACTATGTTTCTTCATGCACTTAGCACCCCGCGATTCAACCAAAAACCACGTGGAAAGGGGACAACCGAACACCATTGATGAAATACGTGTCAATAGGGTTTTAGAAGAAAAAGTCCATTTAGAAATATTAAAAACATTTAAGTTGCAAGTCGGAACAAAATTAACAATTCAAAGATTGTGCATGTGTATGTTTGTTGGTAGTTTGTGTGTTTGCATGTGTGTGGGGTGAAAGGGTTCTTGCATGAATGTTTACCATGTTTGGTTCGTGGACTATAAATTTTTGACTTCTGCATGCGGTTTTTTTTCTTTGTAAAGTACGGGTGGTGCCTTATCACCCCCCGCAACATGCCCTTGCGGCGGCTTGCGGGGTATTGAGTAGACGTAGATGTAGGGTTAAGATGGGTTGGAACGAATTTCCCGAATATTTACTTTGTACTCCACTTTTTTAAACTAAACTCAAATATATCCGATATTTTTATTGTATGGCTGAATATCGATCTTAAGAAAGGTATTAGTTTAGAGGATGAGTAAAATGTAATATTCCCACCAAGATTTTAAATTAAACTTCTCTTAATTTAGGGCAGTCATGTGTTAGCACGAAAATTGGAAATATTCATGGGGCCGGGAAAGTGGTTGATCATCAAACACGTTATTATTGTTGCTCAGAAAGGTGTGATTAAAACCAATTTAAAATACCCCAACATCATGAAATATCAACGGAGATCCCAAAATTTTGGGCGCATTTACTTTCCCTATGCTTCCTGTGGTTTCGAGAATGTACTTGTGGCTAGAATATTGCGCAGCTTGAATTTCAGCTGGAGTGCTCTGGTTGAATAATTGGAATTTAACTCAACACTTCCACGCAGGAAACTTTAAGACTTATATATACCTCTACCGCACATCATTGTGTGCGTCTACAAGTTGACCACGGCTTGCATTTTAATACTGTTTAACCTCAAAAATATGAGGCAAAAACATAAATACCCACAGAAAATATTCACTATCAGCGTAAAAAGAATGAAGCTATGGTTTCCAATTAACGAAAACAAAACAAAATACATGGATACAGTCAAGAAGTGTGGAAGAAAGTATTGCGAATGAAAATTATTCTTATGAAAACATTCCAGGACATTATAGTTAGCTTGGCAATATTTTACGTAGGGAATGAATTGACACCAGTAATCAATAATTGCACAATCAACGGAAATGAAGCACGCTAATGAATATGCAAAAATATAAATATCTAACCTTTTGATCCATACAACAAAATTTAATTTAAAAACATTAAATTATTACAAGAGACACATACGGATTAAAGTGTGAACGCTAAGCTTTTCAGACGCAACTGCGCTGAAAATCTTCTGAAGAAAAATTATGTGAACTCTATATGCCCCAGGAAGAGCAAACGAATTCTGGAGAAAAAGAAAGCAAAATGAACTAAAATAATGAGCAAGGCATACTCCTCTTGCCCTTCAGTCTGGAAGAGCAAGGCAGTTTGAACACCTGTTTTAAAATGCCCAGCGGTGCCTATAAAATCAACTTACGTAAGGTGGGACGGAAAGGGTTAGGAAGAGAGAAAGATTAAGAGCATCTTTATACCAAGAAGTAAAGGAATACTTCAATCGTAAGGGATAAATGAATGAAGAAACCGACCGAATTAAAGGACATTCTGAAGGAAAATCATGGAGGAGGCCAAGCCCTACGAAGGAAGGGCTACTGATTGTATAAAGAAGGAGAAGAATACAACGGGCTTGCCATCCCGTAACTAATTCTTAAGATACTTGCTGAGTGAAATCATACTGATATATAACTCATTGGAACGATTCTCTAATAAGACAAAGTACATATTTGTCCAAATATTTCTCCTTGATGATGCTCACGGACAGGAAGAAATGCCACATAAAACTTAAAAGGACTATTTCAATATAAAAACAACTAAAATAGTGAACGAGGAAATTAAAATCGGTCAATTCATACGAGCTATAACAATCACTCTCGTAATAAAAACGACTCACGCTAGAGCTGATAACATGTATAAACACATTGAAGCAGTTGGAGAAGCGACGTAGCATCATTTATTTCCCCTCCACCGGTCACGCACCCCTGTCCGCATATTATTCGCGTTTTAACCGAACATCAGCTGTCGACAAAAAATTGTTCGAGCGAAAATGTGCCGATGTAAATACATCCGTTCTCCTAAAATAAATTACACTAAAAAAAAGACCCGGGTTAATATATGCCTTATAACGAGAACATTTGATAAAATACTCAACGAATTGCGGCGGAAAGAACCGTCAAATCTCTGTCCGACTACGTGACGTTTAGATATTATTTCCACGAGCAACAGGAGAATCCGTACGAAGAAGAGAAGTTAAGAGAGAGAGAGGTTGGAGGAAAACTATTTTTTATGAATATACAAGTTCTTACTTCACGATGCGGTCAAAATAAAACTCCGGAGGTCGACGGGACAACTTCGCATATTTTTTTGCGAACCCCCCTCCCCTCTCTGCCGGTTCAACCCCCCCCACCCCCACACCCCCCCACCTCTTCCCCATCGCCGTGACTGCACGGGAGTGCCGAGTGAATGAGCGCATCCCCCTCCCGTTCGTTCGTGGACCACTCCACGCCCCTTCCGGCCCCTCGGGCGCTCTCCTCACCGAGAAAGACGCCGGGGCTGCCTCACCGGATGCGCAAAACATCCATTTCATAGTCCCCCTCCCCTTACGAGCTCACCCTCTCCCCTCCAACCCCCATCGTCGTAACTGAAGAAGGAAGGGGGTGTGGGTAATGGGCACGGAGGGAGAGTTTGAGGAGGGAGGTCAAAACTGGACGAATGACCTAAGCCACCACCACCACCTCCACTCCCTCCTCACACCCCCACACTCGTCCCATCATCCCCTCGTACCACACCTGCCCTCGCTACATACGTACGTACTACCGTTCGTCGGCTGGGAGACAGATATAAAAAAGAATTGAACCGCCGTATTCATTCATCTCGTTCTATCGATACTACGACGGTCTTCGTAATCATAAAATGTTATCAAATGGAAGAATTGCCCCTAGCTGTTCCACACTTCGTTCTCATCTCATCAGTGTGTCTTTTCGCAACTTTTTACACGTCCATCACACATCATTGCTTTGACTCAATCCTTGGTCTTCCCTAGTATTTACCCACAGTATTTCCTCATTACAATGCTGTATTTGGAAGGCACTCATGTCGTAAAGTGTAACTATTCAATATTCTCGTACCTTAATCATGCTTATATTAACGTTCGTTCTTTACAGAGACATGACGACCACGATGTTCTAATTGAATTCGAATTTAAATGCCGGAATACAAATTACTCATATTTAATTATTCATGAATTCATTTATCCATCCTCATTACTCCGCTTGGTCAGTTTAACTTCCACACCTCTTACGTCTCTTCTAAAGATTCCGTTTTACTATATTCCATATCATATTCACCTGTTGCTTATACATTTGCTTCATTTTGCTTGAATTCTTTGACCGAAAATTATTATCTCTAATACAAAACTACCTTCTGATTAGTTATAGTCATTGGTATATTCTGTTATCGGTGAAAGGGTCGTTGTAAAATTTAATATGAGATATAACTCTGTCAAATATCAATTATTTAGCAACTTATCACTCTTCCACAGTTCTTTTAACGTTTCCATCAAAGAGAGGCCATAATACGTATATAATGCATATCAAAAACTCAACGATTGATATTGATAAATTTTACTAGATTCAGATAACTGAATAAACAATCGTGTAGTACTTAAAACAGATATTTTAATTACTTACAGCGAGGTAGTTGGCAGGATTTTTTAGGTATTTGTTGAGTTAAAAATATGCTTCCAGTACTTTAATCACAAAGTAGTTCAGAATTAAAAATGAATTTTTAGCGGAATACACAAGCAACACTAACGAAGTGAAAATTATAGAATGAAATAAACTATGTCAATTTATTGAAATAATATTATCTATTAGCTTATCTGTCTGCTTTTTTTGTTCGATGTTTTTTAGAGAAAAGTATGCAATCGACTTCCACAGATTTATTTCAGATGACAAATATCAATCAATTTGAGGACGAATAAAGCAGCATAAGATATTTTTGTAGCTTTCAGTAATCAGTGCTTTATTATTTCTCTTAGCGTTTTTACCACAGACTCAGGAATTCTCAGGAATTAGGAGTGCAGTTGCTTTGTACTCATTCCCAAGAGCCTTAATCCGTCAATCTCGCTCGCCTCGCAAGCTCAATTTTTTTATTTATTAATTATACAAAAGTGGCTATTGCCACGCCTCCATTAACTTCTACAAATTACAAATAACAGCAGAGCTGGGTAAAAAAACAGGTAGAGTACAGCGAGGAAGGGATGGCCGCACGTAGAGCAGTTTACAATTTCGCATTCACAGACTCATATAAGTCAAGCCTCTTGTATCATGGATGCATGATAAAACTAGTAACGTTACCTACTACTCATGGATCCACTTTATCATTTTGTTTCTTATTTCACGCTTTCAATGTATCATATTTCCAATTTCGAATTCAAAGAGCATCATACGTCAACAGCATAGCAATTAACGAACGTCATAAACCTGGGTTAAATTAGATACTGAAACCTTCTGAGCAATAGTATTTGATAAATACTCCAACGCTTACAATTCAGAACAATAGCGATTATTACCGAGAAAATGTTGAGATTGGAGTGCAGATGTATCCATCTTTAATAAACATCAAAGTTAATTTTCCTTACTTCAACTAGGAATCAGATCCTTTACTTATAAGTCGCCCATAAACTAACAGATTTATCTGCCCAATACGAGTACTCCTTACTTCGTACTTCTCTCGCCCTTTTCACATAGCACTTGCGCATTCCTCTCCCCTACTATGGCTTCAAAATTCTATTCACATATATTTTATATTGCTACATTATTATTTTTGCTTGTTTTCCTAGAAATAACATTTTCGAATTGAATATTAAATGAGCTCATCTTGGATTTAAATAATAAATGTTGATTAAACAATCGGAATCCTGCTCAGGCATGCAGTGTTCATACTATACGACTACTCGCATTCTCAGTTGAATTTAAAAGAAATCCCAAAAATAGAAATGGGATCCAAAGAAAACACGGAAGTTCTTCCCATTG
This sequence comes from Hetaerina titia, assembly GCA_037158775.1. Classification (NCBI taxonomy): domain Eukaryota; kingdom Metazoa; phylum Arthropoda; class Insecta; order Odonata; family Calopterygidae; genus Hetaerina; species Hetaerina titia. Next base: position 83,559,230 of record CM073771.1, on the reverse strand, counting down.
CAATTATTTTCTTAGGTCTCAGTATGATTCATTTACTCGCACGGTCTTAGGGTATGAAGTAAGTGATTCGAAGTCCTTGATGAGAGCGAGAGATGAAATTTCAGGACTTCTAAAATAAAACTAAGAAGTTTTCTGACCATATTTTCGTTTTTTATGTCCCTGTCGTCTAACGTCCAGTTCTTTCTCCTCTCACAGTTTTTTTTAACAAACGTGCACCATCTGCCGCAAACAGTTCTTCAGAATGGGGGTATCGTGGATTAGATACCGTATAGGTGCAGTGCACATATCGACATCCTGCCATTTCTGACAAAGCCATGCGCTGTTAGGACAACACACTCAGGCATTACTCAGAGATGAAACAAAGGAATATTCTCATGCAATTATACTGGTGTATGGATAGATATGAGAACGTCAACAGCTATAATAAGTAGTCTAGGTCATTGCTTACTTCACTTTTAACTTTTGGTGTTTCTGCGTGAAACCGATAGATTAACTAAAGGCGCATCACTTTACATTTTCCTGTAAGTTAGCAAAGAAGTAGAACTGTATTTTCACATATCCACTTGAATTTTTAAATTTTATTTCCTGTCGTTTTGAAGTTATCTGGAGTGATTTTTTTTATCAATCCACTCCGCTGATTTCGACGCTTGGAGAAATAAATTCAATTCGCTAGTGCACAAGTTTCATTGAAGCTACAAATATGATGACGACGTCATTTAAATTCTAAATAAATCCACTTTTTAAAAGACAGTATCTTCCCGATGAATATATCAACATTATGTCCACCGGAGTCAAACAAAATAAATCGCGTTTTACTTTTCCGAGGGGGTAAAAAATATATTGTGGATTGATCGGAAACCTCGGCGCTTAGTGGAAGACGCAAAATGATGTGCCTTTGTTTTTTTGTTTGTTTTCCCATCATCCAAGGGAACGAAAAGATACACCCAATCCCCAATCCTCATCGGTCTCCCTCCAAAATGCTCCAATAGAGTAAACATGCGTTTTGATCAATTCCTCCCTTATCTCCGGGTGTACTAGGTGAGGGGGCGTGGGGGTTGGGGAGGGAGGAAGCGGGGTGTTTGCGTGAGTGTGACGCCAAGTGGTGCATTACGGATATGATATCCGATTTTTTCCACCGTAATATCCTAAGTGGTCCTCGGGAAAAACGCTCCGCCGTGTTAAGAGGTTCTGGCAGCGAGGAGAGAAACTGTATCCCATGTCAATTTTATTACGACCCCATTCTCCACTTGCCTCGCGCAAACAACCCTCCGTCCCCCTCCCCACCCCCCCCCCAGATCCCCCCGCGACCCAATTCGTGGTTTGATGCGACGAAACTCCTCGAAAACTTGAGGACACACACAACGCCCAAGTATGCGCTACAAGGTACATCCCATTGAGTGCGGGGCCGTTCGATATCCCAACCCACGGTAACCCACTTGGGACCCGGGCGGAGGGAAAAGTGGAATCACGAGATCAGATTTGCGTCGTCGCACCGCGAAGCCGTTCAAAAAAAGCTCCCTTGGAGAAGACTTCGCGGGTGTGGGAGGAAGTCGGCGAAATCGATAGGGAACCACAGGAGGTGCCGACCGGGATTCGAACCGGTTGCGCGGATTACGCCGTTGCCTAAATATTTTGCCTGCAAACCGAAACGCGGCGCTCGATCAACCGGTGAAAGAAAAGTGGATCCATTTGCACACCTTGTGTTGCATTCGTTAGCAACGAGAACGCAAAGGCGGTAGTGACTTGTTTATTCACGCATACGACCTCCGACAATAGTAGTGACTGTAGTTGCTGTAGAAGTGAAGAATACGCTGGCCATCCTTAAAGAATCTCGGTTTCATCAGACGGGTTGTAAAAAAAACAACGGAAGTGAGTAAGTTTACGTTTTTCGACGATTTTGTGGCGACACATCTCTTTAAATTTAAAGTGAGAACTACTGAAATTTAATGGCGGTAAACACAATGCTCACCGGAGAGAAAAAGAAAAGGATGCAACTGCGGAAACAAATAAAATTAAACATCACAAAAGCACATAATTCCGAGAACAAGAACAATAAAGTATTAAACAATGAATAATCTTTTGCAAGTACTTCTCCTCATTAAGATCAACTTCAAAGTGCCGCCAATCTCTTCATTCTTTTGCGCCTCACATGTATGGCCTCCGTGAAATTAGATCTATCTCTTAGTATTAACTGTTAGGCCTGTGCCGTCTTAAATAGAGCATGGTTGGTCAATAGCTTCTTTTCTATGTACGTATGTGCCCGGGTAGCTTCATTTATTTCTTTGAACAGTCTTCCACGGTCTTGAACTCGAAGCGCAGGACTTCTTTAATCATTAAGTAAGCCCATTTGCTTTTCCTAAAGTTTTCCTCAAGGGTATACAAGATGCCACTCCGATTCCCTCTTATCTATTTAATGTAAGGTGTAGAACACTGTTTAAATTTTCCTATCATCGCCAGGGTTTATCCATCTATAGCATTGCCTTGCTAGACACTGCTAACCCCTATGCCTATCCCTTAATTTCTTCGGACATACGTGTACTTATAGTCATGATCCTCTTCCGAAAGCCGTTCCTCGTGATTCATTCCTTTGCCGTCCTCTGTAGTTTATTCCTCCCGTGGATATCACGGTCTACAGAAAAGTTCTGGGCCATAGAATGTTCTCTAACACGAGCGTAATCTTGTATCTTCCATTTTCTTCATACCATTTTCTTCCACAGAAGTCTTTCTTCAAACATCATGGAAGACTTCTTCCTGCATTATTCACTCGGGCTCTCCATGTAAACAACATTTCTGTTGCTTTGCCTTTCCTTTTCGCTGTCATCGCAATCTCACAAAACATTTTATGAGTGTTTCCCTTTGGCTTCCCAATCCAGCTGGCTATCCAATTTACCTATCATTTCCTATTTATCACCAAAACGACGCTTATGTGTGCTCTATAACTGTACTCAATGGAAAGAGGTAAAGCATATATATTACTAAATACTGATGGTTAAACTGATGTCAACATGCGCTTAAATCCCTAAGGACACCACGTCCAGTTTTACCCAAGACGTTCCATTTTTCGGGCACCTATGAGGTTTCTCCAAGAAACCGCTGGCGACACTAGGAAAGTAACAACCCCCCCCCTTTCCTAGATTTTAGAATTTCACGCATTCTATTGGTTAGTGTTTGACAAGGTCTAGCCTCGCCTATTCCATTGATCTTTGGGTTTATTACTTTGGATTTTATACAAGCGACAGCGTTTTTATATTCGAGCAATTTATCATGCAGAGATCAGCGCTTTTTGCAAAAAGAAACCGGGTTTCATCAGAATACGTGCCCACAAAATTCTACCAATTTTGGGATATGATACAAATATATAATATATGTAATTTATATACATGTATATGATATTATATAAAAATACATATGATCTCAACATTTTCCCTCTTATCGCTAATAATAGGAAAACTGCAGACCAGATTATGGGACACCATTTTGTTAATCCCTTTGATAGATGGAGGGGCAAACAAGGGCGGTCATAAAGAATCCGCTATTTACCCCACCGTCCTCGGATTGCGACTCCAACGTGCGACGAAAATGGAGTCGATGGATTGGTGGGGGAGAAGGTAAAAGAGGGAAGAAGGGAAAGAAGACGAACGTCCGAGGGGAACGAGCTGTCAATTATGCCCAGTAAGCCTCGGGACCATCGCTCCCCGGTGGAGAGAATGCGCCGCGTGGATCCTCTGTCCTCTGACTCACCGGGACGAAATGATTGGGGAGGCGAGGATGGGGAGACGGATAGCTCTGATATATGTACATCAATGGTGTCTGCGTTAAAGCTTATGCGCCGGGCTGAAGAATTTACAAAAATATCAATCATTTAGCCATGATTCAGAGGGAATGGATGAACATCAACCGGGCACCGCACTGGTTCATCATGGAACGCGGCGATGTTGATAAATTAATCGAGATTTGCAGATTGATGAGAGATATATAATTTTATTGCAAGCAAAGTCCTTCATTTTCTGACATTGGTTTATGAAAGGAAAATTAAACTTTTTAGGCTAAATTCTATTTCAGCATACTGCACAGTGAAGTTTCATATAAAAAAGAATGTGAACAATATTAAGCAATACTTAAGATTTCTTTAATTTATTCATTGAGCAACTTATTAGCTTTAAAGAAATAAATTTTATTCCACTTTGCAGTATTTCTCCTCGTTCTATTCGCGGGCAGTCAATCTTATGATAATATCTACACAAATATTTTACTTGCAAGTCTCTTTCTTTAAAATCCTCCGCTGTAAATAATTTCTTCACACTAAATATTATCATCTTAAACCATAGCTAGTAAAATGAACATTAATTGATCATATTCAAAATCATTATAATCAGCCCAGTAAAGGCTATAAGAGAAAATAATTCATGCATTGTACGAGAGATTGGCCTATCTCTGGATTACTCACGTACTCCAGAGAAAGACCAATATAATCGTTAAAAATATTATTCAAATTAAAGAAAGCAGCTCTCAATCATTAAGGAATGTAAAAGCAGGGATTTTTGGAGAAATACAAGACTTGGAAATGAGAGAATTCAACGAACTGATCTTCGTATTGTCAACCATTGATGGCGATGATGTTATTATGGCTCTGTTTCGGAAGGTATGGAAAATCGTTATCACCTCGGTAGCTTGCTATTTAGTAAAAGATAGCAAAATCTGGATTTTTAGCTTTGCACCTATCTAATAATCCGACTGTACCCCACAATAACTAACCTGTAACACGTATTGGCTCTAAAGTTTGAAAATACATATTAATATAACGCTTTCAGGCTTCTACATGTGAGCACCAGTAGAATTTTTATAATTTCTCCCCCATCGGCTCTAAATTATCTACTTTTTTTACTCTGCCAGAGTCCTGCTGTTTAAAAGTGCGAATCAATACTAGTAAATTCGCCTTAAGAGGCGTCGCAGGAGGCGGCGATCATTCGCGACCGAAATGGCAGAAATAATTTCTAGATGACGATCGAAAAGCGCAGTGAGTTTGGACAGCTTTTGTGGGATACCTTCAAGCACCAAACAAAAACCATTGATCCTGGGAACGACAGGTGGAGGGAACAGGCAGAGACGATGCCTTCTCCTCCTTCACGGTAACGGGTATGATGGAGAGGCGTTGGATTGGCTAATAAATCCGTCACGAAATCGTTTGTCATTTGTCCAACCCTCGAGCTCGCTACCCTCATTACTCATTTCTGCCCTGCAGCGCACCCCCAACCAGTGACAATCGAGAGGTCGTTGGAGATTGAGGTCGATTTAATGAGAACGGGGTGAATCATCATTTCTCTCGGTCGGAATATCACAGGTCTTCGTTAATCCAAATCACTCCCTTAAAGCAGTGGTTCCAACTTCGCAAAGCAACTAACGGACACTCCGATTGCAATTGGGTCTGAAACAGCCATAAGGAACTGCACTTCATGCGTCATTTTCAGTTAATTTTGGTGCTCATGTTGATATAACAGGCATTCCTGAAGTTTTCATTCCATTTATGTTTAGCAATGAGGTGGTCTAATTATTTCAAACACGATTTTGATATATTTGACTCACCATTGGCTACTTGAATATTTGATGCATAATTTTTATTTTTACAATTTCATATGAATTTATTTGAGCACGAGCTAAAAAAAATTGCATATTTGGATGTCATTGAAGGTGTCGGAGACTACCGAAATACTTTTCAGGGGACATTTTTCTTGTGTGTTCTTCCTTATTTTGTATTGTTGCGTTTGATGCGTGTAATTAAGACGGTGGCAGTGAAACTATATGGTTTCGCTCCGAAATGATTCAATTGATCTTGTAAAATTTTATATCAATGCTAAATTTTTTGTAATATTCAGCATAAAAAATATACCGTGTATTGTACGGCTCCTCATCAATTCTGGCATCACTTTATTCTGACTATTGGCCTCAAACAAGAGTCACTACTCGAGAGATATCATGGAAATCTTTCATACGTTTAGCCTTACTCTTTTCCGGTTCTCAACATTTCCAAAAGACTCTCTCCGTCGCTTCACCGTGTATTATCGAGTCTCGGCAGTTATTCACGCCTTGTGAACTTTACGGGAAATGTGCACCTTTTTGTTCGTTTAAGATATTGGCCCAGTAACTTCAGTTGTGCTGAGAGCTCTTCCTTCACCGGCACATCGTAGGTCTTCTCAATAGTGTATTCACTGCGTCCATTCGGACTTCATCGCGTTTCCGCAGAATTTATCTGCTTTTCGTTTCTCTTGTATTCTCTGTGAGAAACTGTTACAAAGATATATATCAATATCCCACATTCACTTAAACCCCTCACGAAGGGATTATTGAAATGTATAATACATGCAGGCGCATATTCGGCGTACATACAAAATACAAGCGGCGTTAAGTATTAGTACATTTATTATGCGAATGGTGTAGTTTGATGCTCACTTAATAAAACAACAGTGGAGCCATTTTTCGCATCTCTTGAGAAGGTCGTAACCTTGAGAGAGAGAGAGAACTGCACCGTGATTGGCCATGAACTAAGTCAGAGGTTACTTATACGAGGAGCGTTTTAAAAAAATAATGTAGGCAATATTATAACAATTACATATTTACTCGAAATAATCAGAAGGGTTGAAAAATGACACTTCTTTTAGGGAATAATCAAATTCAATTGTAGTCATAAAATTAAAATAAGTTTTTTGAATTTTCATACGATAAGAATGAATCAGTTTTGCTTTCGATTTTCGTTTGCTCTACGTTTACTACTTTTGTGTGTGATTGAAAAAATTGTAGCATGTTCAATTGTTTTAATGCAATTTTTCAACAACATTATTATATATTAGAGCTTTTATGAGCCTCTAGGCATTCTATCGGCGTCACGAATTACAACGATAATTGATTTATTTCCAAAAATGTTTTACTCTTTCATTTTGGAAGTCAGTGTGTAGAAAGGTTCCCCATCCGTGTTTGCCAGTGATAAGATCACCCAATTTTCTACAGGATTGGGATGAAAAAGAATAGCATGATTGAGCTAAAATACGTGGGCAATATTTATAAATACAAGGCAATGATGGCTACAGCGTACAATACACAGATTTTTTATAGCTGCCGTAGGAGATAGAAGCGTTTTGAATAATAGTTTTGTTTAGTAGGTGTCGTTTAGTGCACGAGAAAATTGTGTATCATTCGCTTTCTTCACCATATCCAGACTGTTTTGCAGTACTACTCGATTGATTGAATATTCTCAGGCGTCAACCGGTGAAAATTATTGACAATTTTCGGAATAAAAATATAATCTATAATAAAATGTTATAATTCATTAATCGACCCAAGTTTATATGCCCATTACTACAGTATTTCCTAGGAACACTTGGCATTGGCCGGGTGTCGTAACATGAGTAAATTAGTAAAAATTATTTATTGGACAACCATATATTTTTTATTGCGTAAATAATGCATATTGAGAACTTGGGCAGTAATGCATGCAACACCCGGACGACCTCCGTGAGACGACGCAAGAAAAAATTTTCAAAAAAACAATCACGTGAAAGGGAAAGAACCCCACCGATATGGTCCGCACGTTCGGGAAAATTTTAAACCACACCCATTTTCCGGGTTAGGGGACGAAGTGGAGAGACGAGGGTGGAAGGAGGAAATGGGGGAAGCGGGGAGTGGGGGCGTTGGAGAAGATCGAAATCGCAAGTCGGATTAAACGGAGCGGGGTGCGATGAATCATCGTTGGGAGGAACGAAGACGTATTTTGGAAACTTACCCCACTCTCCCAGCCGCAATTGGACAAGAAGGAGACGATGTCCGTCCCTCTCTCCCTCTCTCTTCCCTGCTGTCTGTTTGGAATTCTTACGACGCATTTGCAGTGAAAGGCCTTTCCGGTTCGAAAACTGGACGAGTACCAAGACACAGCTCCTCCTCTCTTGCTGGGCGGAGGACCCGGAGGATGGAGGCGGGGGTGGCCGGAGTTGGGAGTGGCGAGGGAGAAGGGCGGTGTGCGGGAGCCTCAGCCGCCGCCGGGCCGACGACGGCTCGACGACCTCGGGGACGGGAGGGAGAAGGTAAAGGATGGGGATGGGGGTGGAATGGGGTCATCATCTTCCTGGTCGAGAGGAAATGGCTCCAGGATTGTCCTGAAATGAAAAACAAAACGTGAGCAGTTTGTACGGTTCCGAAGAAGCGAACGCATACACTATAAGGTCAGCTAACATTATTAATATTTCAATCCGAACATTAGTTGACTGCAAGCCGTTCTATTCTTTTACACCCTTCTAGTTACACCGTATAACATTTATCATTACTTGGGTTTAGAATTTACCATCAGTCACTTCTTGTTGTGCTTTCCCTGCTATTTTCTTTTCTATTATATTTCTAACAAATCCATTATTACACCAGTCATGCCGCTTCATCCGGTCCTATTTTTTCCTATTCGTCCACCATATTTTCTTTCCTTCCTTTAATATTTTTTATAGCTATAATTTCATTTTATCTCTCCATGCATCCGCCTCCAGCACCTCGAGACCCATTTCTCAACACTTCATTCAGAACATTTCTTTGAAGGCACTCCTAATTATGAAAATGTCACATTCACACGCTGTTTAATGTGAGCAAGCAATAGGGACTGCACCTCCTTTAACCATAAGCATACTCCGTATGATAATTACGCGGACTTGAAATCGTACTTGTCGTTGGGGGAAACTTATCACAGGTTTTGGAAACTTCTATTCAACTTAATATGCTTCCGAATATTCCCCGCTCAAAAACCAAATTCAACCTACGAACAAATTTTTATTAATAGTGCATTTACTGCTAATAAGAGAATGCCTAATACTTTCGCAGTAATGATAGGGCTGGCACCATGTCGTTACACCATAATTTATGGTTTATTTTTTTCACTTTTTATGCCCAATTCATCGAGTCTGCAACGGGATGAAGTTGGGATGCAAGAAAGGTACACAACTACGCGGTGCAAATGAGGATACTTGACTGTTTGGTTTTCGTTCCCTAGTAAACCTTGCAAATCACTCTCTTATAAGCACAAGGTCAGAGAGTTAGGTGTAGTATTAGGATTAAATAGATGCTTTCCGTTTGTGACTTGAGATCTAGTCATCGTCTGCTTAACATACGTAGCTGAATACTAACGTACGGGAAGCGGGTAAAATATTTGGCATGCCACCAAATGCAGTGGATGCCAACAATTCGGAAGTAGCCTCAGAAAGGAACCGATGTGGCCGGGATAACCTGGTGAACAACGAACCTCTTGGTAATCCATAGACCGGGGACTGGAATCCCCTCCTCGGCCAGAGAACTCAAATTAAACCGTGTCGTTCAGCTCATAATATACTGATGAAAAGTCAGGATTGAGAGCATTTTCACTCTGGAAGTTGGAGGGATCACCAGTGGATTAGTACAGTAAAACAAGATTTTTTTACTCTATAATTTCAAGCGTGCCTAGTGGAAGCGTTATGTACATTAAATGAATGGACAGACCTAGTGACTTCCACATTATTTAGTCAACTATAAACGACCGGTTTCACATTACAAGTCACTTCTGAACTTATGAAGAATAGATCGAATGTGCTTAAATATATTGGGTAGACAAGTACCATGTCTGTCACTCCTTTTGAAGAAAGTTTCCATTTATTTTTTTATGTTTTGAAAGGTAATTTGATTATTTTTGTCATATTTAAGCAGAGTTTTCTCCCGAAATCATTAAAATATATCAATTTTACCCGAAAGTTGCAAAGTACTCTGGCGACAGAACAAACTATCTGATTGATTTTGATGTGATTGTTTCCGGTCGATTGGCAGAAAAACTTCAATTAAAATTATGAAAATTCCAATTAACTGCGACCATTTCGGTTGTACTTAGTTCAAACTCATGGCAGATTTCTTTGTCTACGTAATAATAATTTAGAGAGAAACTCTCCGATAACCGAACCTTCGCCCACAGCCTGTCAACGGAGGCACGTCAAGGAAAGTAACACTTGTGAATGAGGAATTTTTGCCACTCGCACCAAGCTTCGATCATCGGACCGCACTCTTACGCCTCTGGGGTGACATGAGCAACATCTCACGAACAGGACACGTTCCAATCGTGATTTTAATCGACGCAAATTATACTGTCCATACCTTGATCAAAATAGGGAAAAAAGTGTCTCATTTCTGCTCGGTGCCCCGATGTCGCCTCGCAGTCACCCTTTCTGACTGGAACTGAACGTTCACCCGACCAGTAATTGCAGCGAAGGTTTTGAGCAAATCTAATGCCCCAAGGGGTTCACGCGAAATCGAAATCTGTCATCTGCGAGTATCTCTCTTGATGCAGCG